>RXPK01002993.1:0-68754 GCA_004143645.1 Protaetia brevitarsis | reverse complement strand
TGTATATTATTATCATCGCTCTCTTTAGTTTTGCAACTATTCCGCAGGGTTCACATGTGTCCGGTGCATTAACGTTCTTTGTTTCCTTCTCATAATTCTCCCAAACCTCTGACTTGATACATAACGGCGTTACCTCATTATTGTATCGTTCCGGATTTTCTTGTTTAATATATATTGGTGTTATACTATAGGGATCCTCTTCTATATCTTCGCTTTTGACGTATAACGGTGCAAACCTGAAAATACGATTCTATTAACAGGAAGAACATGAAGCATGTGTAGAAACTATACTAAAATAGTATATCGTCAGATATTGCACGTCCAGATTTAGTTGTATTTGTAATGGATAATGCATTACTGCACTGAAGATATAGTTAATTATTTTAGTGTTAAAAATAAAATTCAATACCTACTATATACCCCAGTGACCAACTATATTTATTTCATATTTTATAAATATTTAAAAAATATTAAATCTTTCTTGAATATTAGTTATATTAATATAATATGCATAAAATATTATAGAAAATTATTAGGAAAACATTTAAAAAATATATATGTTATGTAGCATTAATAATATTTTATTGCAAATGTTTTCTCATATATTTTTCATAACTCTGCAAGAATATTTTGCTTTGTATTTCTGTAAATATTTATTTCATATAAAAAAAAAGACTGAATTTTTGCTTTTGTACATTTGGTGCGTAGGACGAATAATATAAAATGGGTAAAATATGCATACATATTAAGTAGGTATGTACCTATTTAAAATGATAGTTTAAAGATTAAATTAGATAATATATATCTAATATGATTTAATTAGTATCTAAGTTGAGCGCTGTAACTTTTCTATTAATATATCTGCGTTTTGTATTATATTATTTGTAATATTTGTAAGTTGCGAACGTCAACACAACACTTCTATTCATTACGGTGCCGGTGTTATATGATTTAGTATTGTTTATGCATCTATGGATACATAGGTACATAGAATGCATACGCGCACGTGCGTATCATCAAACGTTTTCATTCGTTTTTTCGTTACATGTTATAGTTTATAATAGTATACGATTAGGGCAGATTAGGTTAAGTGTGTAATTAATTGTTGCGGGTGTGTTTTAGTTTTTGTGGTGACTACGAGGTAAGCAAAACTTTGAACATGTCATGTATTTATAAGATAATTGGAATGCTCAATATCGCTATGTACAGAAATCGTTTAATAATATAATTCTAGGAATTTTATGCATCATATATGTACTGCATCTACCAGATAAATTGCTAGTTCATTTGCTTAAGAGATTCATCTCGGTAGATAAGCGTCATAACCTCAAATAGAGGTTAGAATACGTTGTGTTGTCTTATTGTTTGTACGTAGAATGTTTTCAAATACTATGAAATAAAGTAAAAATAAGTATCGTAAGTGTTAGAATGTAGCTACCACTCCAATTATTGTAAATGGTCCAAATGTATTGGTAGGTGTTGATAATGTTGTACGATGTTTTATTCATGGTATGATCTAATACAATTGGCATTGATTTAGAGGCCACAAGGAAACGCCATGAGAGCACCACTACCGAAGATATGAAAAAAGCCATAGGGTTGTACCTGGCACCAGCCAAGGCTAGACTTAAAAATAAGTATTTTTTATTTTTATTGGTTTATTCAAATGATAATAAATACGTTTGTTTTTAATTAGAAACACTTCATTTAAAAATAGTGATTAATTTGATAAACCTTAGTATGCCTTAAAAAGATCCAGAATTATTGATTATTAACTTGTATGGTGAGTGTGAAAAAACCAAGTTCTTGCCTTTTAGACAACTCTATGTATGTTTCAACTTTTTGTTATCGACGTTATACATTCTAAATAACCAAGAACAATTTTAGTTCATTTTGACAAATTAAATAGATTGCATAAAAAATCTCAATTTTCATATAAATATTTTACAAATATTTTAGAAAAAGTATAGCGCTTACGTTAATTTTAAAATATGGAATAAATATTTTAATTGAATATTTTATCTATATTTAGAAAAAAATATGAAAAATATATTCAAAAACCTCTCACGAAAAATATTTATAAAATATATTTTTAAAAATATCTATGTAATATTTCTGGCTGTTAGGGTAACGTCAATGTTGTCATTCATTAAAAATAAACAATAAATTAGAGAGAGATATGTCACCTAACTATAAAATCGTATACCAGTTTCAACTATTAGAGCAAGAGATACGATGCAGGAGCCCTACACCATGTCATTTGACCTAATTGTTTTAAGCACTTCTCTTGGTGTCTCTTCAACAGCGAAGAATCAATTTTGATGATACGGGTTAAACTTTAAAAAAGTTGTTTCAAAATTAAAAAGGTTTCTATAAAGTGAAGAAAATTTATTCAGATACAAATACTATACAATATTCTTGTTCTCAGGAAGAAATATCCTGAAAACATCTACAAAACAGATTATCATAAATATGTCCTTTTGTAGTCATGTTTCATACATTTCAGTTGAGGCAAAGTCTTCTTTCGCAAACACTGATAAAGCTTTCCACTGATATGCTGGCGTAGATGTCTCCTAGGATACGGCTCCTGCAGCAAAATTTACATACACAAGATTTTTGTTTGTGTGCGTTCTAAAGAATTTGCCTAGTGGCAAAATTTACATGTCTAAGACTTCTCATCGCTAAGTGTATCCAAATGGGTCGTTGGGCTTGTGGTTTCCACAAAACTCTCATCGTAAAAATCACCCATATAAGGCATTTCTTTCACGTGCTTGCGTATGTGTCTCCCCAGAACTGTTTTGGATGCAAAAGCCTTTTCACAAAATCGACATGTGTAAGGCTTTTCACCGGTATGTGTACGCAAATGCATCGCTAGGTTTGCACTTCGTGGAAAACCTTTGTTGCATAGCTTGCATACGTAGGGCTTCTCACCTGTATGTTCCTCCAAATGCCTCCTTAAGCTTGTATCTCGCACAAAACCTTTATCGCAGAGTGTACACATATAAGGCCTTGCTTTCATGTGTGACTGTATGTGTCTCTCCAGAACTTGTTTAGTTGCGAAACCTTTCTCGCAAAAGTTACATATGTAAGGCTTTTCTTTCGTATGTATCCACATGTGGCTTTTTTCAGGTTATTCTTGGCTGCAAAGCTCCTTTCGCAAAATGTACATATCGTAAGGCTTTTCCTTCGTGTGTGTGCGTATATGCCTCCCCAAACTTGTTTGGTTGCGAAAGCCTTTTCACAAAATCTACATGTGTAAGGCTTTTCACCAGTATGTGTACGCATATGCATCGCTAGGTTTGACCTTCGCGGGAAGCCCTTGTTGCAAAGTTTGCATATGTGGGGCTTTTCACCAGTGTGTGTGGCCAAATGCATCCTTAAGCCTGTGGCTTGCGCAAAACCCTTATCGCAAAGTGTACACACGTAAGGCTTTTCCTTCGTGTGTGTCCGTATGTGTCTCTCTAGAACCTGTTTGGTTGCGAAAGCTTTCTCGCAAAATTTACACCCGTAAGGCTTTTCTTTCGTGTGAATCCGCGTATGTCTCTCCAGAACCTGTTTAGTTGCAAAACCTTTTCGCAAAACTTACATACGTAAGGCTTTTCGCCAGTATGCACACGCAAATGCGTCCTTAGGTTTGGAGTTTGCGCGAAACCCTTGCCGCAAAATTTACATATGTAGGGCTTCTCACCGGTATGTGTGTGCAAATGCGCCTCCAGATATGCATTTTTCGCGAAGCCCTTATGACAAAATTTACATATGTAAGGATTTTCTTCGGTGAGTTTTTGTACGCAATGCTTTAAATCTAAAATCTTCGCATTAGTGTAGTGTTCCGAATTTTCTTGTTTAATATCTAATGGTGTTACAATATATGGGCTATCTTCCATATCTTCCTTTAACGGTATGAACCTGAAAAAAATTATGATATTAACACAAAAGCAGAAGCAAAAAGCGATATTATCTATTATCGCAGTATAATATGGTATATTTGCTCTGTTTTTCAGAACACAATGCCCGAGATTTCAAAATTTTATTTTTTATAGTTCAATACTAATTTAATATTATATTCAAATTTATATTATTTTATTTAGCTTGTCCGTTTACGCTTTTATTTTTTTTTTTCCTTTTTTTTTCAATAAAATCAATTTAACTAAAATAGTGGTTTCAATACACCCAGCGACCTCTCTAAGTAAGTGAAAGAAAACTGTGGAAAGTGACTTCCTACCTGCTAGGTGGCACGGGACGCTTCAAAGGGAACCAGATCGTCTGTCAGAATCGTACTCCGGACGCTTATTAACGAATAGGCACCTAACGGGCGCACCCTCAAAGCCCCTTCTCGGTTTATTATAATTTGAAATAAGTAATTATCGAAAATCGATGTGAAACACTTACTGTACAAATAAAAGAAACGTTTCAAACCAAAACAAGCTTAAATCTTTATTTATTTACCCAAATGCTATGTTTCCTCATCAATTGAGACTCTATGATCACAAGGTACGTTAAATGGAATCAGTCAAATCCTATATAAGACAATCTTTAATACAAAAACACGCCTTCAAACTCCCCTGGCATTTTTAAAGACTAAATGAGGTTATGGAAACGTCATATAATAAATTTAAATTCAAATAAATAACCGCGCCATCTACCCGTAAACAGCAAATACTAAATTTTTAAAGCAAACGATTATCTATGATTATCGATATTTGTTAAAGATAGCTATTTTATCAGAGATGAAACTCGGTGATATTTTTATATACCCTTACATATATAATATTACTAAAATAACTAACTAAATGGCGGTTGAATATAAATTAACCCAAATTATCGTATGATGAAATAAATTACACAAAAATATAAGTTTCTGATTAAAATTGAAAGGGGAACTGAATTAATTCCGTTCTGTTTTAGGTGAGGTGATTCTGTGGTGAAGTAATACTAACTTGAAAAGGACACGACGCTTGGGAAACTTTGGTACTGGACTGTAGTTTCTAAAGGAACGGGCCCCCGGTCTCGGTCAATGGCATGGAAAGGCAATCTGGTCGGGAGATCTTCGTAGGATATTTTTATAGGATATTTTCTTGGCAAATTTCAGGTATTTGATAAAGATTACATAAACAGGAGTTGTATCGATACTTTTTTTAGGTAATACTTCTTGGAACTTATATATATATAAATTTTTTAAAATTGTGGCAAAAAACGTTATAGGAAGATTAAGACAACCGTCGTGTCTGGTAGCCACCAACAGAATGAGAATTCAAATCATATTCAACAGTCAACAGCCTTCGATTGTTATCACACAGGTCGACCAACCTGAATTTTGAAAGATAAAGCTAACCGACATTAAAATACCGTTATTTTCTATAGTTTGAGGGGAATACGCCAAACGTTAAAATAAAAACACCCCGAAGACTGGAAAAACTCTCCGAGCAAAATATAACAAACATAAAAAAGATACCAGGTCAGTTTGAATTAACATATAAAATAAAGTTTACATTATAAAAAGCAATATTTAGCATCTAATGCTAATATTATTCATTTTAAATAACTATCTTTAACAAATTCATAATTCGCCTGTAGAGTAGGCAACTGAGTACACGCCTCACTTTTGAATTACTAGATAATTTAGTTTAGAACCTTGTTTGTGAATGACTTTCAAATAGATTCCATACCTTAGATATCATAGCAATATATATAGAAAATAATAAAGAGGCTATGACAAGCCCTTGTATGTCCGGAATCAGTCGCAATTGTAATGGAGGAAATAAATACAAAGCATTATTTTAATTACTACCTGGTATTTCATTCAATAGAAGCAAACACTAGCACTGCAACTTTAAAATAAAACGAGGAAGTTATAGAAATAACTACATAAAATTTATTAGCAAAAAAAGTAAAGTTGTACTACCATATTTATTTTATCGACCAAATACTACAAAATACTGCACCACCGGTTTCGTTTCTACATTCAGCCTTCTTCAGGTAATTTACAAAATTTTGTGATAATCAATGATTAAACATCGTGAAAGCATTTTTTGTTGCAGCGCCGCAGGCATACAAACAATTAAAGTATTCCCGCTTGGAGGGGCTATGCCTGCAGTACAGCACCTAAATGAAATATGTTTGTTCTTTTTTCAATAATTGAGTATTAGAAAGTTTTGTAAATCACCTCGAGAAGGCTAAAGGTATAAAATGGTGTAGTTGTTGAATTCATGGAAAACGAAGTGGATTTTCAAAACGATCGTATTTAGCAAAGATTTAAAAACGTATTAACTCTTACTAACAAGTTTGTCACTAGAAGTCTTGATCCCTTGAATCGTGAGGGAAAATGCTCCTTCAAATAACTTCGCAATTTTCTCCTAAGTTTTTACAGTAGCATTCAATATTAATGCTCTGATCAAAGTTATTTCAAATGAAATTTTAAAACACAAATGTTTTGTTTAAATTTTTTTTTTTTTTTTTTTTTGCCCCAACACCTCCATCACACCGAAGCGTACGACGTTTCAACCCGCCCGACGACCACGTCATAAGACGAGGACGGCAAAGCGAGGCGAAAACGACCCCGCCACACTATTAAAACAAAAATCAGAATGGAAAATTAACAACATAAAAAAAACAAGATAAATGTAATAGCTAGTACAAAAGGCTGGCAACAGACTGAAAATCAAAAGTTCACAATAAGCACTAAGCGAATAACTCGCTTATCAGCGCTAACTACATGTAAACCATCGAACGCTCAACCGGAAATAAACTAATATGTAAATTAAAATGTGAACCTAAGTAAATTAAGAACGTAATCAAAATTCGAAGCATGACAAGAAACTGAAGCTTGTAAGCATATGGAAATTAAATTCAGCCTTCTAAAAAACGTAACATAATTTCAAAAGTGAACACAATACCTGGAACCATTTTAAAAGTTGAAGTAGCAATAATAATAATTAACTTAAACAAAGTATGATTAATAAAAAAAAAAAAAAAGATGAAGTGATATTACTGAATACCAAAGTGAAACAAGGTATTGTGTCAATAAAGAAAGCACTGTAAAATGCTTCAAGTAGGGTATAAACCCACGAACATACCCAGCGGTGATTGAATTAACTAATTAAAGAACTTAGTACTTAATTAATTAACAATTAAAAGTAAGGTAAGTAAATCAGATGTAACGCTAATGACTAACAGATAAGAAAAAAAAAAAAAAAAAAATTAAGTACAGCCCAATGGAAAACACAAGGAACATAAGAAATGTGTAAAAAATTTCAAAAGATTTCAAAAAAACGTATTACATTATGCCATACTAAAGTGAAGTAGTATTATTAAAAATTAAATTACAACAAAGTATAATTATAGTAAAAAACATTGCAAAGTATGTCTCAAACAACATATAAACTGGCTAGGTGTTTGAACTAATTAATCAAAATACTGAGGAACTAAACTATTAACGGATTAAAGAGTGAGGTAAAAAATTAGGCGTAATACTAATAACTAACAAAAGTAAATAAATCCTAATAAGGAAAAAAACAAAACATGCGATAAAATGTCTAAATTATTTCAAAAGTTCATAAATGACCAAAAACATGGAATCATACTAAAATAAATTTTTCTTTGATAATTAAATTAAGATATAGTGTAATTATAATACAGAAAATACTGCGGAATAGGTTTTAAACTAGGTCTAATCCAGCACAGCGTAGAGGCGAATAATTTAATTAATTCAAGGATTAATCAATTAAGATATAAAGAGTAAGGCAAATAAAAAGATGACAGAAGCATATGAATCTCCGTACATGTGCGAAACATAAAAACTAGGCATAACTTAAAGTGTGAATACACAGGGAAGGCACTCTCTTATAAGAAAACATCGCAAAGCCATCCGTGTATATCAACAAAGCTCAAAACGAGCAGATGCAGTCCAGAGAACACATGTAAGAAGCATTCATATACCCAAACAATACGCAAACGCACATATGTAGGTATCCAACCAAGTTGAAAAATCTCAAAAAGATGTATATAAAACACATCAATAGCATCATGTAAATAAATTCTAAAATAAAATTAAAGATACATATATTAATGTCTTACGGTTTACAACGTGGTAAAAAAAATCTAAATTAAGCGAGTTTGAAAAAGAAAAATGACAGAATGTAGTGGTAAGCAAACATGAAGTCGACACATAAGGTAAATAAGCAAGAAAAGTAAGCTGAGTCAGTATAACAATTTGTTTCATACTAGTAAATTAGCCAATAGCGCAAATAAAAAAGAAAGAGAAAAAAAAATTAAAAAAAACTAAGTTTGGAGTAACCAGTCTGTAATTAGACGCTTTACCTCCCTATATGAGGTAAGGTTTCTTAAATTTTTAGGTAAATCATTAAATAAAGATGCAATTAAGTATTGCCTAGTTCGCTTGCCGTATTTGTTGATATGACGTGGCACCTCCAGACAGCCGGCAGACACCTCACGCGTGTGGTAACAGTGGTCACGTGTATCCTTATTATCCTGCTTGTAATAGTTCGCCAGATAAACCTTAAGAGCAAATAGTTTTTTTATCTGCAGTATCTGCAGTTCACGGAAAGTATCATTCACATCTTGATTACCCTGCTCTTTAGTCCTCATAGTTCGTATGAATCTATTCTGTGTCTTTTGCAGTTTTTCTAAAAGGTAATCCGATGCACAAATAATAATAATAATAATAATAATAATAATAATAATAATAATAATAATAATAATAATTTATTGTCATAGTTCAATCTGAACACGGACACTGTCAATAATGTTACAAAAAATAGTAAAATAGTAAAAAAGAAAAACATACATATATATAATTATCACACATCTGCACATAAATATTTAACTACACAGAAATTCATTAATACTATAAAAGCAGTTTTTATAGATATAGATATTTTTTAATTTTGTTTTAAATAGCGACTGGGGTTGCAATGATTTAATCGAATCAGGTAACTTATTGTATAATATAACTGCCGAATATCTGGGACGCATTTCATATAATTGTGTTCTTTGTGTGGGTAGAGATAAATTAAGATGTTTTTTATAAATATCACTATTTTTGATAAAGGTTTGTTCATTGTATTTACAAAAAAATATAATTTCAAAAATGTAGAAGCAGGGGAGAGGCAGTATCTGCAATTCCTTAAAAAGAGGTCGACATGACGACGAAGGGGGAACACATAGCATGCATCCAATTACTTTTTTTTTGCAATAAAAATAATTGTGTTGCGCCTACTGATAATCCCCAAAAAATTAAGCCGTACTTGAGACGAGATTCAACATATGCCAAGCAAAATGATCGTAATGAGTGTACACTCACCGCACTGCGTAAATTTCTCAAACCGTATAGGGCTGCGGCCAATTTGTGTATCAACATGTCACAGTGCTCGTTGAATTTTAAATTTTGATCTACGGTCAAGCCTAAAAACCTAATGCTGGATCCTGATGGAATCTCTGAACCATCGCAATCCACAACAAAATCGGCATGACCACAATTTGATATACTGAACTTGATTATATTTGTTTCATTCGCATTCAATTTAAGGCCGTTCCCATCACACCAATTGGCCATCTGGTGCATGAGGACCGTTGTCGTAACGCAAAGATCGTCCCCCTCATCGCCCGAAACAATGCAACTAGTGTCATCGGCATATTGAGACAAAGTGCATGATGTCAAACACTGTTGCAAATCGTTGACATAAATTAAAAAGAGTGTTGGGCCCAAGACAGATCTTGAGGAACGCCAAACTTCACTTCAAATAACAGCCAGTATACAACACAATTGTCCACAAAAAGGGCATCCCAAAAATTCCTAAAAATTTAAGGTGAGTATAAACACTACCTGTTTACCTCCTTGCTAAGAACAAGAAAAGAAAATTATTGGAGTACAGGCAAATAATTAAAAAAGCATTTAACCGAAATCAATTTATTACATCCTGAGAGGCAACTAAAATATAATTACGTACAAAAGTAGGAAATGTGAGATAAAATATACAATGCTACTTACGAATGGAAAAAGTGGGCCAGCAAAAAAAGAAGTAGAGACATAATAAATTAAAATCACTAGGAAATCTGATACATTATCATTTTAATTTCACATCTATTATAAATTAGCAATAAATGGGTCAATAACAATAAATATGCTTGTTCTCGGCAAGACATATCTTGAGGGCGTTCATAAAACAATAAAGATTAGCAATGTCTTTCAACGAAATGTGCCCTTGAACGCATCCTTAGATTTGCAGTTTCGGCCTCATTCCTGTGTCTCCGCCTATGTTTCTCTAGGGCCTGTTTGGTTGCAAAACCCTTTTCGCAAAATTCGCATGCTTGGTGTTTTTCACTGCTATGGGTGCGCAAATGCCTCTTTAGGTTAGATAGAAGCCTTTTTGCAAAAATTACATATGTAAGGCATTTCACCGGTATGCGTATGCAAAGGCGCGTTTAGGTGTGTACTTTGTAGGAAACCCTTTCCGCAAAATTTACATACAAAGGGCTCTTCACCGCTATGTGAGCGCAAATGTCTCCATAAGCTCGCTGGATGCGAAAAACCCTTTTTGCAAAATTTACATAAGCAAAGCTTTTCTTTAGTGTGGATCCGTATATGTCTCTAGTAAATAGTAATAGTAAAACAAGATTTGAAAAATATACATCAGGTTTATTTATAAGAAAAGAAATCAAATCGTGTGGCAATTTGCACATAGTCGACACGTATACATAAAGATAAACTAACTAGTTAATAATACACAATAAAATTGTAAATCATCTTCATACAAAAGGATTTTTTAGCCGTATTTATACCTACATCGTATTTCATAAATCATCGTCTGTGTATCTGAATTGTATTGCAAATGCATAATGCTGAAAGCTGTATGCTATATTATACATATTGTGTATGTATTCGGTCTCTTTTGCTATTGCAGTGTTTAACGACATTCTTCCAATTTCAGTACAATTATGTGTTCCATTGTTTGGTTCCAAAAACCCTTTTCGCAAAATTTATATAACTATGGTTTTTCAACCGTGTGTGTTCGCAAATGCCTCGTTAAGGTTGAAGCTTGCGTAAAATTTTTATCGCAAAATCTACATGTATACGGCTTTTCTTTCGTATGTGTTCGTATGTGTGCCTCTAGAGAATATTTGCGCGCAAATCCGTTTTCGCAAAATGCACATACGTAGGGCTTTTCACCGGTGTGCGTACGCAAATGATTCATTAGACTTGACGCTTGCGCGAACCCATTAGCGCAAAACTTACATATGTAAGGCTTTTCTTTCGTGTGTGTCCGCATATGTACCTTGAGTGCACTTTGAGTTACGAAACCCTTTTTGCAAAATTTACATATGCAAGGCTTTTCTTTAGTGTGCATCCGTATATGTCTCTCCAGGACCTGTTTGCTTACGAAACACTTGTCGCAAAATCCACATACGTAAGGTTTTTCGCCGGTATGCGTGTGCAAATGGCTCCTTAGGTTTGAAGTGTGTGCGAAACTTTTACCGCAAACTTTACATATGTAGGGCTTCTCACCAGTATGTGTGCGCAAATGCGTCCTTAAGTGTGCCACTCGCGCAAAACCCTTATCGCAAAATTTACATAGGTGTGGCTTTTCACCAGTATGCGTACGCAGATGTGTCCTTAAGTGTGCCACTAGCCGAAAACCCTTTTCGCAAAATTTACATATGTAGGGCTTCTCACCAGTATGTGTGTTCAAATGCATCCTCAGGTTTCCAGATTGGGCGAAACCCTTATGGCAAAATTTACATATGTAAGACTTTTTCTTCGTGTCGGCTTGTACGCACTGCTTTAAATCATCAGTTGCCAAAATTTTCACCGAATTTTCTTGTTTAATATCTAACGGTGTTACAACATATGGGCCATCTTCCATTTCCTCCTTTAATGGTATGAATCTGAAAATATTACGACATTAACATAAAAGCAGCAAGAACCGATATTCTGTGTTATCAAAGTAAGATATGGTATTACAAAATAAACAAGAGGCTATGCCGAGCACTTGTACGTCCAGAATCAGTCGCAATTATAATTGAGGAAATAACATAAAACATGATTCTAATCACAACCTGATATTCTATTCAATAGGAGCAAACGCTGCCACTGTAACCCTAAAATAAAAAGATGTATGAAAAATAACTGAATAAAATTTATTAGCAAAATCCAAACTAGAAATTTTAATTCTGACGGGCATACACCTTGATTGCGCAGAAAACGATAAATATAGCTGCGTAAAATGTACACTCAAATTTAAGATATACTGAAGAATAAAATTGTGTAAGTGTTGAATTTATGAAAAACGACGTCAAGCATCACATGCTCTAGCACTAGATTCCTTGAATCTTGAGTGGAAATAATCTTTCAGATTACAATTTTCTCCTTAAGTTTTTACGGTATCACTCAATTTTAATGGTGCGATTAAAGTTGTTTCAAATAGAATTTTAAGATACAAAAGCTTTGTATAAATGCCTAGCTAGTATATAACACAATTTATCAGAAAAAGGAACTTGCAACAACATGAACACGCAAGAACATCCTCCAAAAATCTTAAAAATTTAAGTAGTGAAGTATAACTTAAAGATTTAAAGACAAAAATACTTTATCATAAATTTTCATTCTCAAACATAACATTTTATTTCGAATATTTTTCACAACTTTAGTTTTAACATTTACGACTTATGCGTTAGTTGGATTTCAAGAACGTAGTGCAAAAGATCCTTATTCTAACAATAATTATTTTATAAATATTTAGTTTTAAAATATTTTCGAATATGTTCGTTCCCTATTAAACAATTCTTTGTATTAATTGTAAATATTACAACTTATATTGTTCTCATTTTAATTAATTAGCTTTTTTTTAGAGAGCCATAAAGTCTGATGATGCTTTATAACGTGAAACCGGCAGTCTGAATAAAATATTGTTACCTAGGGATTACATTCCTTGTTTGTCGTGTTCATCCCGTTTAATATCGATCCACACGTCTATTGCGATGATGTAAATTACGGAAAATTAATTGGAATATGGAACAAAATACTGTACACAAAGGGAATTAAAAATTTATCCAGGCTTGGGCATGCCCAGATTCTAAACAGTATTTGTACGATTCGCGGAAACCTCTAAGTACAAACTTCCCGAATGAAGTCGAAAAGGTTGCGACATCTTTGTCGCATACCGTCAAGGATATTATCCGTCGAGACGATTGTCTGATCCATTCAGGAAATTTTAACATGTTTCCATTTTGATTTTGTGCATTGTTGTCATTTTTATTTATTTATTTTGTTTTATTGTAAATGTTTGTAAGTACTACTTCTACATATGACGTAGCTTTTAAATTCTTATTGACATATTGTGTCCAGAGGATGGCATAAGCCGAAACCGGTCGACAATAATATTTTACTAATAAAAGGATTGGAAAGAACATATTTCTGGTTTTGTTACTATTTATTCCAAATAGTATATAGGTTATCCACCTGTCACTGTCAAAATTTATCGTCGTGTGAATGATGTGATGTGTGATGAAATTAATAACAAATACAATTGGATTATTAATTTATAAGATAACTTTAAAGTTGAGATATTAATCAAACAACTACGGTAAATAACTTAATTGTAGAAATTTGATTTAGTTTTATTTAAATTATAATATACAACAATTTCATGTTAAAAATATTCTGCATCTAACAAAACCTCCCACCGCGACCTAGTCCTGCACTTAGGACGTTTCATTCATACTATGCGTCCGCCTGTGTTTCTCCAAGGCTTGTTTGGTTGCAGAACTCTTTTCGCAAAAATTACACATATAAGGCATTTCACCGGTATGCGTACGCAAATGCGTTTTTAGGTGTGCGGCTTGCGCGAAACCCTTTCCGCAAAAGTTACATACATAAGGCTTTTCTTTCGTGTGTGTCCGCATATGTATCTTAAGTGCATTTTGAGTTACGAAACCCTTTTTGCAAAATTTACACGCGTAAGCCTTTTCACCGGTATGCGTACGCAAATGCGTGCTTAGGTGCGCAGTTTGCGTGAAACCCCTTCCGCAAAATTTACATACGCAAGGCTTCTCGTTCGTGTGTGTACGCGTGTGTATCTGGAGCGCATATTTGGTGATAAAACTCCTTTCGCAAAATCTGCACGCGTAAGCCTTTTCATTCGTGTGGGTCCGTATGTGTATCTTGAGTGCGTAATTGGTTGTAAAACCTTTTTCGCAAAATTGACATGCGTAAGCCTTTTCACCGGTATGCGTAAGGAAGTGCGTCTTTAGGTGTGCAGTTTGCCTAAATCCCTTTTCGCAAAATTTACATACATAAGGCTTTTCTTTAGTGTGCGTCCGTAGGTGTATCTTTGAGCGAATATGTAGTTGTAAAACCTTTTTCACAATATTTACATATGTAATGCTTTTCATCTGTGTGTGTTCGCAAATGCTTTTCATGTTTGTCATAGTTTTCTTCAATCTTACAAATCGCCACAATTTTCTCGTCAGGGCGATTCCAAACCTCCCTGTTAATGCTTAATTGTGTTACCTCCTTGTGGTAACATTCTGAATCTTCTTGTTTAATATCCAACGGTGTTATAATATAGGAACTCTCTTCTATATCTTCGTTTTTGACGCATGATGATATAAATCTGGAAACATAATATATACTCACATTAATACGAAAATATGAACCTGAAAATGTAATCATATTAATACAAAACCAGAAATAACAGAAATTCCGTATCCTATATATGATAAAAATGGTAATTTATGGTAAAATAATCTACCGTCCAATACTTGTAAGTACAGGGTGTCTTTGATTGTAGCTCTATTTTTGATTTTAAGAAAAAATCTTTTGTACAAAAGTTTTACAGCATTGAATCTCTGTGTAACTTAAAACTATTTTTGACTACAGAAGGTGTTCCAAAGGTACGAAAACGCATACTTACTCCGTTATTTTAAACGGAACAGCCTATATATATTATTCCATTTTTAAATTCTACGAAGAAAAATAACATCCAAAGATAGTAAGTTTTTTATAGCAAGAAATTAACAAATTAATGTATTTCTGCTAATCACTGTAAAGATTAAGAAGAATTTTTCTCAAGAAAAATGTTCTTCTCACGCAAGATTCGAACCTACACACTCTCGTTTACCGAACGAGCGCTCTACCAATTAAGCCAGAAAGGAGTGTAAGAATTCGAAATTCCATCCTGTATAATGCAAGTATTTAAATTCATTTTATTAACACGTAGTTGATAGGTACCGTGACTTTTGCTGAAGTAGCGTCTACTTAACAGGAAATAATAGTCTATTTTCGTTTGAAGATCAGAAAAATAACGCCTTCGGTCATACTTGCGCCCTCCTGTAAAGAGAGACAATTAAAGTTTATAAAAACCCTTAACATTGCTGTTTTCAATTAATTGGTTCGCGGATTTCGTTTTAGCTAAAGTAAAAGCACGCGTCTCCATTTTCATTCGGGCGTTTCTAAATCTTAAAAAATAAAACTTCTCATCTTAGATTTTGCAATAAAAATACGCATAAAAATTCGAGAACAGGAAGCAAAAGCTTTCCTCGAGAGGTGTTTTGTTTTGTGATAAAATTCATATAAATTCCCCCTTTTCTTGGCTTAAATTTTTGTGAGTGCTGTGTAAGTTTTGTGCCCTATAATTTGGATTACGAGAAGAATTAATTACCCACATCGGCCGGTAAGATGTACAAAATTCCTGCTTAAAACTAACCAAAGCAATACGAAAAAACCGTAACTCGCTCGCTCTCTCTCTCTCTCCTTAATAAATAAATAATTTGTAAGTAATAATTACTAGAATTTAAGTTAATCAACATTATTAAGAAAAGCCTAAAAATTCATCTAAATAGTTGTGTTTTGTTTTGTCTTTTGCTTGTTATTTTATTAAATTTGTAGATTGTTAGTTTAACTTAATTGTCACAAAATTTATTTAATATATTAGTGTAGAAAGTAAACATTCTATTATTTCACCATGCCAAACTCGAAAGAAGTTTATTTGGTACCCATAGTAAAGGGTTGGAGAGGAAGTTATCATCGGTAAGAGAAAGCCGACGAGGTGGGTAAATCAGCAATCTTTAGGCTAACTAACGGCCCTGCTTCGACTGACGGAGGAAAACGCCGTTGGGAAACAACTTTGGCTAAAATTACTAAAACCATTCGCTACCGAACAAGAAGTTTGTTTCTCAGCGGCGGCTCGCCGGTCAAATGAGCAGGAGTGGTTGTCTGTGAGACGGAATTTGGCTTTGTCTTATTTGAATTTGGGCTGGCCATCCCCAAAACTTTCCAGACAAGAAAACCCGTTCCGTTACAGGAGCATATAAATTCGAGCGATATATCGACCTATGTAGATATTAAATCTTGAAAGGCCGACAGCACGGCGAATATGCAAAGTTTGCAAGCTTTTTAAAATAACAAATTTAACAAATTAATGTATTTCTGCTAATAACTGTAATAATTGAGAGGAATTTTGCCCAAAAAAATTTCTTTCTACTTATGCAGGATTCGAATCTACACACTCTCGTTTACCGGACGAACGCTCTACCAATTAAGCCAGAGAGGACCATATAGATTCGAGTGATATATCGACCTATGTTGATATTAGATCTTGAATTTATCCTCCTCTCTGGCTTAATTGGTAGAGCGTTCGTCCGGTAAACAAGAGTGCGCAGGTTCGAATTCTGCGTGAGGAGAAATTTTTTCTTGGGAAAATTCCTCTTAATTATTATTGTAGTTATCGGCAGAAATACATTAATTTGTTAAACACTTTTATGTTGCTTGAATATTCTCTACGTTCTGGTTTACAAATAGGTTTTCGATATGAGGACTATATTATTGCGGTGATACATTATTTCACTGAGAAAACATTTAATAATAAGCTTAGCCGGATCACTTCCTTTTCATTAGTACAAATACATTATTAATATCACGTAGATGACAACAACTACTGGGTTTCATCAGCCTGACGAGACAGAAGGAGAAATAAAAGACTCCATTTCCAGTCCCTAAACTTTCGCCATTTAATTAAGGCTTCTTCAGAGTGACATCTACAATATCAAGGAAACAGTGGTGCTAATAACACCATCATCTAATATGTAAATAAATCTAAAAACTTACAGATTGAATCTGGTAGCTACATTGTTGGAAAAAGTTCTGAAGTTGTATCGTCATAGCGTATAATCAGCATGTCTGACGCGTAAGCTTTTTCATTCGTGTGTGCCCGCATGTGTATTTTGAGTGAGTATTTGGTTGCAAAACCTTTTTCGCAAAATTGACATGCATAAGCCCTTTCGCCGGTAAGTGTGCGCAAGTGCGCCTTTAGGTGCGCAGTTTGCCTAAAACGCTTTTCGCAAAATTTACATACGTAAGGCTTTTCTTCCGTATGTTTGTTGAGCAAGTTGCCGTAATGTCATCCAAACGAGCACGTACGTCTTCCACCACATTCTCGGTTAGAACTGATGAGCGACCTGGTGACTTTGCCTTCAAAACACTTCCAGTTCCTCTGAAGCGATGGACAACCCGATTCATGTGTCAAAGGAGAGTTTCATTACCAATTTACACTTCGGCAAATTGATTTATAAATTCTTGAATATCTCCATTGCCCATCACCTCCTCGCTCACCATTTCGAAAGTATGCCTCCAAAATAATTTTATCTTGGTCCAGTGTAAGTCGCTTTAAATGTAGTATGTCTCTGTTTTTATGTATTTTATTTGCTGCAACAATAGATTAGGGACCGACAAAACGGCAATGTTTGAGTTAATTAATTGTTTTAAGCAGTTTTCTTGATGTCTGTTTAAGCACAATAAATCAATGGTGACGAATCACTCAGAAAGATGTTACTTTAAAATGAAATAGAATTTTTGTAAGAGAAAAATAAAATTTATTCCGATATAATTGTTATAAAACCTTCTGGTCTACGAAACAGTCACAGTCTTACTTCTTCTTACTAAGTTCTTCTTAATGAGCTTGTGGTTACTCGAAGTTGAGTTACGATGCGACTACTGATAGTTTTTTCACCGACTACTGACGCAAAGGCGTGGTTAAGTTTGCAGTCAGTATATGTTGTAGCGCTTCTCACCGCTTGGTGTACTGTACGCAAATTATACAGGGTGTATCAAATAAAAAAGTAAATTTTGCTTGGGTGTTAACTACACGACATATAAAGCACAAACCCACCAAAACCGGATTTCATCATTAAAGAATAAAAAAAGTAAAATTTAGAGCCAAAAATTCTTTAGTCCGGGCCTGACGCAAGGACACGTCATGTTAAGCACTCGCTAAACGTGGTATTATGTATAAATACATTGCACTCATTTAGTATTATTCTAAATGGTATGCCGTAAGTTCATTTAACGTCATTCTCAATAAATAAAGGCCCTTGAAAAAATACTAAAACTGAGGCATTTTAAATTTCTTCTATTTATAAAATAAAAATTCCTTTTTTGTTAAGAGCATTCTACGTAACTCTACAAAGTATTATTTTTAATATCCTGATAAGACGTTCGAGTTTCACCGGATATGCGATTTCAGTAGTTACAAAAAACGTAAATATTTTTCTTTTGCTTTGTCGAATCGAGAGTTAATTGTTAATAAGCGGTACCACATGAATCTGAGTTATTTCTTTTGGATTTATTTAATCATATAACGCAAAATGAATTGAATCGAATTACGCAGAAATAAATGTAGATACAGAAAATTTGCAAACACGCCTTTTTACTATGATATCGCGCGAAAATGAATCTATACATTCCCGCGCTTTTGCCGATGCATCAAGCTTCGATGCTCTTTATACGAAATCATGATGGTCCTGAAAAGGATCGTTTTTTCGAGACGGGAAGAATTTAAATAAAATGTTCGAAGTGGCTTGCACTCCAAGCGGCGATCCACACAAAACTAACAGCGGTAATGGCTGAATGATTGTGGTATGTGGGAGTATACTCGGGACAGCATTCAGGTTGGGCACAGGTGCGGCTCTAGCCCACGGCATTTATAAAATATTTTTTTCTCGTTAATGCTTACAGATAGACCCCTTGTGCATTAAGACTTTTTGATTGTATATGATTACAGCTGCAACATATTATTATATTTACCTCTATATCTGATACACCCTGTATATCACTAGAACTCCATCCTAAACAACGCTCTAATGGTCGAAGTTGTTTCAATCACAAAATTTTGAAACTCAAAATTTTATTTAAATACCGAAATACAATATAATATAATAGTTCACAAAAAAAAATATTTCATGAACATTATAAATTTATGTTAGGTTACCGGCTTTTCTTGCTAGGAATTTGAAGAAAGGATAATTGAAAGAAAAAAAAACTCTGATCATATGAAGTACAAGCATAACTCTTATTGCAACGTTTACATATGTAAGTGTAGTATATGTAACATAATTATATGTAAGACATGTATATGTAATGTACGTATCCAAGGAAACGTTTGAAATAAACCAGTTCTCAACCGACAGTCTTGTTGTACAGATCACCCACATCACAGTAAGGTTTTTCACCAGTATGTGTACGCAAATGCTCCGCTAGGTGTGCAGCTTGTGCGAAGCCCTTATCGCAAAATTTACATATATGCGGCTTTTCACCAGTATGTGTACGCAAATGTATCCTCAGCCCACCAGCTTGCGCAAAACCCTTATCGCAAAGTTTGCATACGTAAGGTTTTTCACCAGTATGTGTACGCGAATGCCTCGCTAGGTGTGAAGCAAGAGCAAAACTCTTATTGCAAAGTGCACATGTGTAAGGCCTTTCTTTCGTGTGTGTCCGAATGTGTATCTTCAGATGTGATTTCATTGTGAAACCCTTATCGCAAAGTTTACATATGAAAGGTTTTTCACCAGTATGTGTACGCAAATGCTCCGTTAGGTGTGCAGCTTGTGCGAAGCCCTTATCGCAAAATTTACATACATGCGGCCTTTCACCAGTATGTGTACGCAAATGTACTTTTAGCGCCCCAGCTACCGCAAAACCCTTATCGCAAAGTTTGCATACGTAAGGTTTTTCACCAGTATGTGTAAGCGAATGCCTCGCTAGGTGTGAAGTAAGAGCAAAACTCTTATTGCAAAGTGTACACGTGTAAGGCCTTTCTTGCGTGTGTGACCGAATGTGTATCTTCAGATATGATTTGTTTGTAAAGCCCTTATCGCAAAGTTTACATATATGAGGCTTTTCACCAGTATGTGAACGCAAATGTCTCCTTAGCTTTGCGGCTTGTGGAAAACCCTTATTGCAAAGTTTACATATATGAGGCTTCTCACCAGTATGTGTACGCAAATGCATCCTTAGCCCTGTAGGTTGTGCAAAACCCTTACCGCAAAGTTTACATATGCAAGGCTTTTCTTTCGTGTGTGTCCGTATGTGCAACTCCATATATGATTTGTTCATAAAACTCTTATCGCAAAGTTTACACATGTGTAGTTTTTCAGCAGTATGCATACGCAAATGCCTCGTTAGTTGTGAACCATGGGCATAACTCTTATTGCAAAGTTTACACGCGTGAGGCCTCTCTTGCGCGTGTGACCGAACGTGTATCTTCAGATATGACTTGCTTATAAAACCCTTATCGCAAAGTTTACATATATGAGGCTTTTCGCCAGTATGCGTACGCAAATGTTTCCTTAGCCCGGCAGCTTGTGTAAAACCCTTATCGCAAAGTTTACATATATGGGGCTTTTCACCAGTATGTGTACGTAAATGCATCGCTAGGTATCCAGCCTCTGCAAAACCCTTTTCGCAAAGTTTACATATGTATGGTTTTTCACCAGTATGTGTACGCGAGTGCCTCGCTAGGTATGAAGCATAAGCAAAACTCTTATTGCAAAGTTTACATTCGTAAGGCTTTCTACTCCGTTCATGATCGACTACACCCGAACACACCTCATCCGCACGTTCTTCCTTGATGGAAGGTCTGACTGAGGAATCTCCTTCTTGAACGCAAAAGAATATTTTCTCCGTTTTAGGAATGGTATTTCATGTGTTCGTCAAAGTTGTAACTCCTCCCGCACACTTGGCCAGTGTACGCTGTATTACTTTGCACCAAGTTCTCTTCATGACCATAACAAACATCTTTCTCGACATATTGCTTAATATCCAACGGTGTTACAAAACATGGGCTCACCACTATATCTTCGTCCTTGATGCATGGTATAAACCTGGAAATATAACCATATTAACAACAAGAAAATAGGAAGCATTAGGATCTCTTTTTTTTTGTTATTTGAATAAACTATGTCAAAATAATATACTAATAACTAGTAACTTGCTTGTAGCTAAAGTCTAATATTGTATTGAAGAGTTGGAACCGCCTCCTTCTGGTTAATAACAGGTCCAGCATTATATGGGCAACGAACATCGAAATCTATGTGTAAGTTTAACCCAGTATTTTATTGAATAAATTTCTAAGACAAGTTCAATTTCGAAATTTGTTAGATTGCAAGCAATCAGACGAACGATATCATCACACGTTCGCACTAAAAACAATATCATAAACCAAGGGAGCATGTCATTATATTGTTTTTCTATTTTGCGTTCATAAAAACGCAATTGTAACACGCTTTTGCGTATCGAAAAGTGCTTCATTGTGATACGCCTTTTTTCATTTCTATAGGTTGGCTGTATTGAATACATTATGACAGAAAGCAAAATTGACGTTTAATGCATGTAAATTGTAAATACTTTAATCAAAAATTCTATACAAATTTAGTTTACATTGTTATTGTTATGAAACGTGGAATTACTGTATACATTTACACTGACGGAACAAGTATCTTGAGCATGTATTGTTATGCCAGGCAAATTCTTCGTAACAAAGTTTTGCTGAGTTATGTTATTGGCTTTAAATGGTAGACTCTTGTGATTGAGAATCATTCGATGATATAACTCTAGAATGACCAGATGTACTTGGCCCTGATAAGTTGTGCGCTACAGCCACTTTACTTTTCATAGATGTTTCGATGTAACCCTCAGCTACAGCAGATGACTTCCATCCACCATGACGTTTCATAGTCAGCAAATCACTGCCTGCGTCTGCTAAGTGTGTAGCACTAGAACGTCTGAAGCAATGTCCAGTATAAAGCTCTGAATTGGGCAATTTTAGAAAATCAGCTATTAGCTTTAATTTAGGCATTTTGCCAATCGTATTAATTCCAATCGGGCACGATATACAATAACCATTGCGATATGTAAGGAAGAATCTTGAATGATTAATATTTTTTGGTCGCAGGGCGACATATTTTTTAATTAAAGTAATCCATCTTTCATCCGTAATTGCAAAAACTCTTACGATATTATTTTTTGTTTTAGGTACTGTCACCAAAATAATATCACTCTTAAATTCTAAATCATGTATGGACATATTTGTTAATTCATCTCGTCTACAGGCACCTGTGTAACCCATTATTAAAACGATCTAAAATTAAATCCATTACATAAAAAATTACATTTTGCAAATAATATCGTACCTTTATTGCTAAATACAATGCGTCAGAACCTTCTTCTATAAATTTATTAATATCTTCAATGCATAAAATTTTAGATTTCTTAGCCTCGTATCCCTCAGAGAATCGTTTTAAATAGGCTTGTAATTTAATATATTTTTGATTGTCTGTATTTTTATAAATGGAAAACCAAGAACGAAGCATGGAATACATAGACCATAAGTAGAAGATTTCTTATTTTTACCTTGTAATTCAAAATATGCCAATAAAATGTTTTCAGATATTGTGTTGACATTATCTGTACAGCCCATAGTTCAAATTGATGGTAGCATTTTTCATATACTGCTTTTGATTTTTTCGGTAATAAATTTATGACGGCGTTATCCGCAATTTCACGCAGTTGTGGTGGCGTACAAGATAAATTTGTCTCAGTATCACTCATTTTTTACAGTTTACAGAGACTATATTATGAAATATATTGTTTAAACAATTTAAATAGCCGAATTTGAATTTTGAATTCGTCAAATGTCAATCGTATGTCAATGTGACCAACTTCATATAAAAATAAAACTCAACATTTTTAATGAGATTTTTATTAAGTATTTATTATCAATTTATAATGCAAAATAGAAAAAATAGTATAAAGGACTCGTTTCATAAGGCTTTTTGTCGCACTCGTTCATTAGAAAACTCGCCTGCGGCTCGTTTTCTAAACTTGAACTCGTGCGACAAAATCATGCCTTATGAAACTCGTACTTTAATATACTATTATTCAATTTTTAATGATTGTCAATATCTAACTTTAATAACTTTTATGCATATACCAATGAATTCATCAAATATCACGCGCTAAAGCAGAACGCGCACTGGATCCATTCGGCTCGATCGGCTCAGAAAAAAGCGATTGGCAGTTTTTACTATAGGTGAAGTTATAAATGAAGCACCGCGCACTGGTTCGGTTCGATAGGGTGGGATAGGTCGGATTACAAACTTAACCCCAAAGTAATGTATCGTGAACATAAATTGCAAAAATCTAATTTACTGGTTAAAACTGGATTGAAACTAATTAATTATTTTCTCTTTTAAGTGGGATATACTTGATGAAATACCTTGGATGGAGATATGGACAACTCACACTACATGTGTGGGCAGGTAATTCTCTGGGTCAAGATGGACGTTCGATTCAAGAGGCACCAGTAACGGTAAAATCTTGGAATAGTATTCTACCCAGCAAATTTCACAGAAAAATCTCGAAGGTTATTCAGGTAAACACTTTGTGGAACTTTTATGATGACTTGATATTTCTGACTGTGAGGCATAAAAATTGTTGGTGCTCACAAACAACCGCCCTTTCTCGTGGCCACAGGAAGAATGAATAATTTAAACTAAAAGTAACAGTTGTCTGTCTTCCATTATTATCGTTGTCAGGTAAGCCAACATAGAATTCAAATGGACAACCAGTAACTGATATCAAGATACCGTTATTTACTCCAGAATGAGGGGAATACAGCAATTGTCTGCCCAGGAATCTTCTCAGGATACTTGATAGGCAATTCTGGAAGATTATTCAGGTAAAGGTATACTTTTCAATAGATTTATATTACTCAGGTGATAGATCGATACTTTTTAGGTAAACACGATTGTTATAGGAGCTCACGAGCAACCGTCATCTCTCATGACCACAGGAAAAATGAATAATTTAAACTAAAAGTAACAGTTATTTGTCTTCGAATGTCAATAATTCAAATTGTCAAAGGGGAACTGATATTAACATACTAGTGATGTAACGAATATTCGCATTCGCGGCAATCAATTTAATGCAAGCAAATACGTCCCTCGAATCATATTGTATTATACTACATGAGAATTAGCTGGTAATACCAAACGGCCCGAATGCTCGGATTCGATGCGCAGTACATGCTGCTGTGCCAAGCGCACCGACCAATCTCAATCGTTTCAATGCGTGTTCTGCTTAAGGCTTCTCCTTTACGTGTGTTAGTATGTGTATCTTCAAATCTAATTTGCATACAAAGCTCTTATCGCAAAGTGGACATATATGCGGCTTTCCATCAGCATGTCTACACAAATGCATCCTTAGGTCTGCAGCTTGTGAAAAACCCTTATCGCAAAGATTACATACGTATGGTTTTTCATCAGTATGTGTGCGCAAATGCTCCGCTAGGGCTGCAGCTTGTACAAAACTCTTATTGCAAAGTTTACATGCGTAAGGCCCCTCTTGCGCGTGTGACTGAATGTGAATCTTCATATATGATTCGCTTATACAACCCTTACCGCAAATTTCGCATATATGAGGCTCCTCACCAGTATGTGTACGCAAATGCTTCTTTAGGTTCGAAAGATGCGCAAAACCCCTATCGCAAAATTTACATACGTAAGGCTTTTCGCCAGTATGTATACGCGAATGGCTCACTAGGTATGAAGCATAAGCAAAACTCTTATTGCAAAATTTACATCCGTAAGGCTTCTCTTTCCGTTCATGATCGACTACACCCGAACACACCTCGTCCGCACGCTCTTCCTTGATGGAACCATGCCCCTCCATATGTGGTTCTCTGTATGAAGGTTTGACTGGGAAATCTCCTTCTTGAACGCAAAAATTCTTTTTTTTCGTTTTAGGAATGACATTTATGTGTTTGTCACAGTTGTAACTCCTCTCGCACACTTCACCAGTGTACGCTGTATTACTTTGCATCAAGTTCTCTTCATCACCATAACAAACATCTTTCTCGACATTTTGCATAATATCCAATTCTTTGGTCTTGTAACTCCTCCCGGACACTTCAAAAGCGTATGCTGTATTATTCTGTTTCAAATCTTCCTCATGGCCATAACTAAAACTTTCTTGCTTAACATCCAAGGGTGTTACAAAATATGGGCTCACCACTATATCTTCGTTCTTGATGCATGATATAAACCTGGAAATATAACCATATTAACAACAAGAAAATAGGAAGCATAAG
The DNA here is from genome assembly GCA_004143645.1 of Protaetia brevitarsis. Lineage (NCBI taxonomy): Eukaryota > Metazoa > Arthropoda > Insecta > Coleoptera > Scarabaeidae > Protaetia > Protaetia brevitarsis. The sequence continues at coordinate 43,321 of RXPK01002993.1, read as the reverse complement.
AATCTGTTTTTTTTTTTTTTGTTATTTGAATAAACTATGTCAAAATAATATACTAATAACTAGTAGCTTGCTTGTAGCTAAAGCCTAATATTGTATTGAAGAGTTGGAACCGCCTCCTTCTGATTAATAGCAGGTCCAGGTTATATGGGCAACGCACATCGAAATCTATGTGTAAGTTTAACCCAGTATTTTATTGAATAAATTTCTAAGACACGCTCAATTTCGAAATTTATTGGATTGCAAGCAATCAGACGAACGACATCAACAGACGTTCGCACTAAACAACATCAAAAAACCAAGGAGCATGTCATTATATTGTTTATTTTAACGTTCTAGTCGAAGTTATAGGTACAACACGAAACTCTAGTTTTGAAATATAAGTTATCGAACCATTTCAACCGATTTAGCATTGTATTTTGCCATTGAAGATATCATTATGCCAAAGAAATTTTGATTTAGAGGAGGTTGAAGCTATAGGAGATGATACTCCATTCGCAAAATTTAACATTATATACGTCTCATGTCATAAATAGTGTAACTTCTAGGTTTTTTTTGTGATAAAGGCGATTAAAAAATTCTGCACAAGTGATAGGTTGTCACTTGCTGTTGATGCTGAAATATTTTGTAGGACTGTCTACATTCATAACGACAATTTGATATTGATTGTAAACGAAACAAAGAGGCAAACAAGAAATTTTTGTATTTTACCTTAAATACTATTTATCTATACATATTTCTTTCTATAGTACCATCAAAACTAGTTTACATAAAATATTTAGACTGGTAGCTTAAATTAAAAAGCATACTATAAGTAATTAAAAAGCGGAAATATTTCTAGATTAAGTATATTTTTTCGAAATCATTACAAATGAGTTAATATATCCACAACTACAGACCATGTCTATAACTAAGTTGTACAGAACACATTATATTACCCGTAATTAATACTATATTATAAAATAGTAGCCCGTTTTGTTTCTAATATCTAGAAAATTATATGAAGGAAAGTTTTTCAGAACGAGAAAAAGAAACAGTGTAACTAAAGTACAATAAAATACATATTTCGCACAATAGAAATACTCTCTACTAAATTAAACTTTATTGCAGTGTTTAGGAATTTTATTTATTCACTTTTTAATAGTTCACAATATCTAACTTTAATAACTTTTATGCATATGCCAATGAATTCATCAAATATCACGCGCTAAAGCGGAACGCGCACTGGAGCGATTCGGTAGGGTAACGCTGCGATGGATGTCTAGTAGAGTTCACCACGGTATTGAAAGGTTGAGCAAAACGCAGCTTCATTTGTTGAATATGTATTGCATATTAATACTAGATAAAGAAATAAGCACCTTTGATTTTTTACTTATATGTTATAGAGTTATGAATCGTTCATCTTGTAATTTAATCCTGCTGTTAACAGTAAGTTTTAATTATCCCGGAGCAAAATATAATAAAAATAATGAAAATACCAGGTAAGCTTGAATTAACAAATAAAATAAAGTTCACATTATATATAGTGCTATATTTACCACTTCTAGCTAATATGGTCTATTTTTATAGTTATTTTTAACAAATTCAAAATTTGCCCACAAAGTAGGCAACCGAGTATGCACTTCAACTTACAATTGCTGCTTTACTAGGGTTTGAAACCTGTTTTCAATGAATTATATTTAGTACACCTATTTACATAGCAATATATGCCTTAGTCGACAAATTTTAAACGGAAATCAATTTAATGCAAGCAAATACGTTCCTGCAATCATATTGTTGAATTAGCTGGTAATACCAAACGGCCCGAATGCTCCGATTCGATGCGCGGCACATGCTGCTGTGTCGAGCGTACTGACCAATCTCAATCGATTCAATGTGTGTTCTGCTTAAGGCTTGTCCTTTGTGTGTGTGTCAGTATGTGTATCTTCATATCTGCTTTGCTTATAAAACTCTTATCGCAAAGTCTACACATATGCGGCTTTCCATCAGCATGTTTACGCAAATGCATCCTTAGGTTTGCAGCTCGTGAAAAACCCTTATCGCAGAGTTTACATATATGAGGCTTCTCGCCAGTATGTGTACGCAGATGTCCCGCTAGGTATCCTGCTTGCGCAAACCCCTTATCGCAAAGTTTACATATGTATGGTTTTTCACCAGTATGTGTGCGCAAATGCACCGCTAGGGTTACAGCTTGTACAAAACCCTTATCGCAAAATTTACATATATGAGGCTTCTCACCACTATGTGTACGCAAATGCCTGGCCAAGTGTGAGGTATGAGCAAAACTTTTATTGCAAAGTTTACATGTATAAGGTTTTTCTTTAGTATGTGTCCGATTGTGTATATTCAGGTATGATTTGCTTATAAAACCCTTATCGCAAAGTTTACATATGTGAGGCTTCTCACCAGTATGTGTACGCAAATGCACCGCTAGGGTTGCACCTTGTGCAAAAACCTTATTGCAAAGTTTACATATGTAAGGTTTTTCACCAGTATGCGTACGCAAATGCCTCGATAGTTGTGCAGCTTCTGCAAAACCCTTACCGCAAAGTTTACATATATGAGGCTTCTCACCAGTATGTGTACGTGAATGCCTCGCTAAATGTGAAGTGTGAGCAAAACTCTTATTGCAAAGTTTACAGGTGTAAGGCTTTTCTTTAGTGTGTGTCCGAATGTGTATCTTCAGATATGATTTCCTTATAAAACCCTTACCGCAATCTTTACAGATATGAGGCTCTTTACCAGTATGTGTACGCGAATGCAAGGCTAGGGTTGCAGATTGTGCAAAACCTTTATCACAAAGTTTACATATATGAGGCTTCTCACCAGTATGTGAACGCAAATGCTCGGTTAGGTGCCCAACTCGTGCAAAAACCTTATTGCAAATTTTACATTTGTGGTGGTCATTCGTATGTATCCGTATGTGTATCTTTAGCTCAGTACTACTCAAAAAAGATTTTTCGCAAAATTTACATACATTGTGCTTTTCCTTAGTGTGTGCCCGCAGGTGTTCCTCCAGAACTTTGTTGGCTGTAAAACCTTTGTTACAAAATTTACATATATAGAGCTCCTCTCTCCGTTCGTGATTGATTACAACCGAGGACACCTCGTCCACACACTCTTCCTTGATGGAACCATGTTTCGCCATATGTGGCTTTGTATAAGATTTGACTGGGAAGTCTTCTGTATCGAGGCAAGAGCAGTTTTTGTTAAAGCTTTTCTTTGGTCTTGTAACTCCTCCCGGACACTTCAAAAGCGTATGCTGTATTAGTCTGTTTCAAATCTTCCTCATGGCCATAACTAAAACTTTCTTCCTTAACATCCAAGGGTGTGACAACATATGGGCCCACCACCATATCTTCGTTCTTGATAAATGGTATAAACCTGGAAATATAATCATATTAAGAAGAAAATAGAAAGCACAAGAATTATGTTTCTCTTGCATTATGAAACAACTATATCAAAATAATACATTAATAACTAGTAGCACACTTGTAGCTAGAGCCTGGTATTTTATTAAATAAATTCCTAAAATACGCTAAGTTTTGGAAATTTGTTGGATTGCAAGAAATGAGACAAACGATATCATCAGAACACCGCGGAAAACAACATCAAACAATTAAGCGCACATCATTATATTGTTTAGTTTTAACTCTGGAGATAAAGTAATTTCAATCAAAAGACTTTTAAACCCAAAAACTTTATTTAAACATCAAAATACAATACAATACACGCTGTTCTCAAAAATGAAATTGGATTTACCGGCCAGGGGTTTAGGGAATTGAAGAAAGGATTATTGGACTGCAAGCAAATAATTACACCTGTTAAATCGAGACAAAGAAGTAACAAGAACTCTTGTCTTGTTTCCGTTCGTTGCTTATCAAGACCAGTAGAGATTTTTCGCTAATCTCGATAGCTCTCAATACACTTGCTAAATCCCGAATCTTGTTTCTTTTTGTTTAACATGCTTATGGCTGACTGTTAGTTTAGAGTATCTATGATGACAAGTATTATTTACAAGTACACTTTAAAGTGGATAACTATATGCCATAAATTTAACCCAAGTAAGAGACATTCTGAAAATAACTTGTCACTTGTAACAGATGCTCCATGAAAGCGTAACTATATTCCGACCGAATCTACTTACCCAAGCCTTTTCTTTCGTGTGTATTCGTAATTGTATCCAAAGCACTTGTTCGTTACCGAGCTCTTTCAGCGAAATTTACATACGTAAAGCTATTCGCCAGTGTGCATGCGCAAATGCCTCCTTAGGTTTGTAGATTCCGCAAAACATTTATCGCAAAATTTACATATGTAAGGCTTTTCTTTCGTGTGTGTCCGTATGTGACGATTGAGACCTGATTTCTGTATAAAACCTTTATCGCAAATTTTACATATATGAGGCTTCTCACCAGTATGTGCACGCAAATGCCCCGTTAGGGCTGCAGCATGTGCAAAACTCCTATCGCAAAATTTACATATGTAAGGCTTTTCTTTCGTGTGTGTCCGTATGTGCAACTTCAAATATGATTTTCTCATAAAACCCGTATCGCAAATTTTACATATATGCGGCTTCTCACCAGTATGTGTACGCGAATGCGCCGCTAGGGTTGCAGTTTGTGCAAAACTTTTATCACAAAGTTTACATATATAAGGCTTCTCACCGGTATGTGTACGCAAATGCAAGACTAGAGTTGCACCTTGTGCAAAAACCTTATTGCAAAGTTTACATATGTAAGGTTTTTCACCAGTATGCGTACGCAAATGCCTCGATAGTTGTGCAGCTTCTGCAAAACCCTTACCGCAAAGTTTACATATATGAGGCTTCTCACCAGTATGTGTGCGTGAATGCCTCGCTAAATGTGAAGTGTGAGCGAAACTCTTATTGCAAAGTTTACAGGTGTAAGGCTTTTCTTTAGTGTGTGTCCGAATGTGTATCTTCAGATATGATTTCCTTATAAAACCCTTACCGCAATCTTTACAGATATGAGGCTTCTCACCAGTATGTGAACGCAAATGCTCGGTTAGGTGCCCAACTCGTGCAAAAACCTTATTGCAAATTTTACATTTGTGATGGTCATTCGTATGTATCCGTATGTGTATCTTTAGCTCAGTACTACTCAAAAAAGATTTTTCGCAAAATTTACATACATTGTGCTTTTCCTTAGTGTGTGCCCGCAGGTGTTCCTCCAGAACTTTGTTGGCTGTAAAACCTTTGTTACAAAATTTACATATATAGAGCTCCTCTCTCCGTTCGTGATTGATTACAACCGAGGACACCTCGTCCACACACTCTTCCTTGATGGAACCATGTTTCGCCATATGTGGCTTTGTATAAGATTTGACTGGGAAGTCTTCTGTATCGAGGCAAGAGCAGTTTTTGTTAAAGCTTTCTTTGGTCTTGTAACTCCTCCCGGACACTTCAAAAGCGTATGCTGTATTAGTCTGTTTCAAATCTTCCTCATGGCCATAACTAAAACTTTCTTCCTTAACATCCAAGGGTGTTACAACATATGGGCCCATCACCATATCTTCGTTCTTGATAAATGGTATAAACCTGGAAATATAATCATATTAAGAAGAAAATAGAAAGCACAAGAATTATGTTTCTCTTGCATTATGAAACAACTATATCAAAATAATACATTAATAACTAGTAGCACACTTGTAGCTAGAGCCTGGTATTTTATTAAATAAATTCCTAAAATACGCTAAGTTTTGGAAATTTGTTAGATTGCAAGAAATGAGACAAACGATATCATCAGAACACCGCGGAAAACAACATCAAACAATTAAGCGCACATCATTATATTGTTTAGTTTTAACTCTGGAGATAAAGTAATTTCAATCAAAAGACTTTTAAACCCAAAAACTTTATTTAAACATCAAAATACAATACAATACACGCTGTTCTCAAAAATGAAATTGGGTTTACCGGCCAGGGGTTTAGGGAATTGAAGAAAGGATTATTGGACTGCAAGCAAATAATTATACCTGTTAAATCGAGACGAGAAGTAACAAGAACTCTTGTCTTGTCTCCGTTCGTTGCTTATCAAGACCAGTCGAGATTTTTCGCTAATCTCGATAGCTCTCAATACACTTGCTAAATCCCGAATCTTGTTTCTTTTTGTTTAACATGCTTATGGCTGACTGTTAGTTTACAGTATCTATGATGACAAGTATTATTTACAAGTACACTTTAAAGTGGATAACTATATGCCATAAATTTAACCCAAGTAAGAGACATTCTGAAAATAACTTGTCACTTGTAACAGATGCTCCATGAAAGCGTAACTATATTCCGGCCGAATCTACTTACCCAAGCCTTTTCTTTCGTGTGTATTCGTAATTGTATCCAAAGCACTTGTTCGTTGCCGAGCTCTTTCAGCGAAATTTACATACGTAAAGCTATTCGCCAGTGTGCATGCGCAAATGGGTCCTTAGGTTTGTAGATTGCGCAAAACATTTATCGCAAAATTTACATATGTAAGGCTTTTCTTTCGTGTGTGTCCGTATGTGACGATTGAGATCTGATTTCTGTTTAAAACCTTTATCGCAAATTTTACATATATGAGGCTTCTCACCAGTATGTGCACGCAAATGCCCCGCTAGGGCTGCAGCATGTGCAAAACTGCTATCGCAAAATTTACATATGTAAGGCTTTTCTGTCGTGTGTGTTCGCATGTGTATCTTCATATATGATTTCCTGATAAAACCTTTATCGCAAATTTTACATATATGAGGCTTCTCACCAGTATGTGTACGCAAATGTGCGGTTAGGGTTGCAGCATGTGTAAAACCCCTATCGCAAAATTTACATATATGCGGCTTCTCACCAGTATGTGTACGCGAATGCTCCGCTAGGGTTGCAGCTTGTGCAAAACCTTTATCACAAAGTTTACATATATAAGGCTTCTCACCAGTATGTGTACGTAAATGCCCCGCTAGGGTTCCAGCATGTGCAAAACTCTTACCGCAAAGTTTACATATATGAGGCTTCTCACCAGTATGTGTAAGCAAATGCCTGGAGCGGGTTGAAGTATCAGCAAAACTCTTATTGCAAAGTTTACAGGTGTAAGGCTTTTCTTTAGTGTGTGTCCGAATGTGTATATTCAAATATGATTTCTTTATAAAACCCTTACCGCAATCTTTACACATATAAGGCTTCTCACCAGTATGTGAACGCAAATGCTCGGCTAGGTGTCCAGCTCGTGCAAAAACCTTATCGCAAAGTTTACATTCGTGAGGGTCTTTCGTATGTATCTGTATGTGTTTCTTTAGCTCCGTACTACTCAAAAAAGGCTTTTCGCAAAATTTACATACATTGTGCTTTTCCTTAGTGTGTGCCCGCAGGTGTTCTTCCAGAACTTTGTTGGCTGTAAAACCTTTGTTACAAAATTTACATATATAGAGCTCCTCTCTCCGTTCGCGATTGATTACAACCGAGGACACCTCGTCCACACACTCTTCCTTGATGGAACCATGTTTCGCCATATGTGGCTTTGTATAAGATTTGACTGGGAAATCTCCTTTATCGAGGCAAGAGCAGTTTTTGTTAAAGCTTTCTTCGGTCTTGTAACTCCTCCCGGACACTTCAAGAGCGTATGCTGTATTATTCTGTTTCAAATCTTCCTCATGGCCATAACTAAAACTTTCTTCCTTAACATCCAAGGGTGTTACAACATATGGGCCCAGCACCGTATCTTCGTCTTTGATACATGGTATAAACCTGGAAATATAACCATATTAAGAAGAAAATAGAAAGCACAAGAATTCTGTTTCTTTTGCATTATGAAACAACTATATAAAAATAATACGTTAATAACTACTAAAATAATTGTAGCTAGAGCCTGATATTTTATTAAATAAATTCCTAAAATACGCTCAGTTTTGGAAATTTGTTGGATTGCAAGAAATGAGACAAACGATATCATCAGAACACCGCGGAAAACAACATCAAACAATTAAGCGCACATCATTATATTGTTTAGTTTTAACTCTGGAGCTTAAGTAATTTCAATCAAAAGACTTTTAAACCCAAAAACTTTATTTAAACATCAAAATACAATACAATACACGCTGTTCTCAAAAATTAAATTGGGTTTACCGGCCAGGGGTTTAGGGAATTGAAGAAAGGATTATTGGACTGCAAGCAAATAATTATACCTGTTAAATCGAGACGAGAAGTAACAAGAACTGTTGTCTTGTCTCCGTTCGTTGCTTATCAAGACCAGTCGAGATTTTTCGCTAATCTCGACAGCTCTCAATACACTTTGCTAAATCTCAAATCTTGTTTCTTTTTGTTTAACATGCTTATGGCTGACTGTTAGTTTAGAGTATCTATGATGACAAGTATTATTTACAAGTATACTTTAATGTGGATAACTATATGCCATAAATTTAACCCAAGTAAGAGACGGAGGACATTCTGAAAATAACTGGTCACTTGTAACAGGTACTCCATGAAAGCGTAACTATATTCCGACCGAACCTACTTACCCAAGCCTTTTCTTTCGTGTGTATTCGTACTTGTATCCAAAGCACTTGTTCGTTGCCGAGCCCTTTCAGCGAAATTTACATACGTATAGCTATTCGCCAGTGTGCACGCGGAAATGACTCGTTAGGTTTGTAGTTTGCGTAAAACCTTTATCGCAAAATTTACATATGTAAGGCTTTTCTGTCGTGTGTGTTCGTATGTGTATCAAAACATTTTTATTGCGTCCTCTCTCCCGATGTTTAAAAAAAAGGAATAAGTTTGGTATTAAAAACAAAAATAAAGGTCGGAGAAAATACAAGTGCCAATGAGTATATTTCATTATTGTTGATTTAATATTAAAATATAACTGATTACAAAAACTATGCCATGAACGGAACTGCCCGCTCGCAATCTTTCACGAAGTAGATGGTAAGGGGGCGGACACATCCCTCTATTTTCGTAATACGAACTAAATCACTCTAGTGCAACTCTCTGTCGAATATATTGAACATGAGATGGCGCTACTAGTACCATTCGCTTACTATTGTTGAGAAAAAGTTTGAAGTGACAATTTAGAAAGTGATGGGTAGTTCTGAAAAGAGATGGTGCGCGTTTCGACCGTAGACATCTGGTAAACATATTCTTGGGAAATTCCTTCAATTATGATTTATGATTATACGTCTGGGGCGCTTGCCTAATACATCGCCGCGTGCGTATTCACTTTCTCTTATACATTTGAATTGAAATACCGAGATACTAGTGATTTTATTGTTATTATAGTAGTTAGAGTTGACGGACTTTCGTGGTATCGAATATTTTGTGCACATAATCTTTTCAAGATGGCGTAATGTTATTGTTTATGTTTTATAAATAAACGAAATTTGTTTTATTCAGATTATTTTATGTTTTTAATTTTGTATACTATTTATTAGATTACATAGTTCGTGTGTATTTCCGTGTGGTGTGTATAGTTATTGTGAAAGACATTAGATTATTTCATCGTAGCATACAGTTTTGCTTTTATTTGCTCTAAAGTGCGCAAAAATAAGTTCTTACAATGAATAAAAAGTGATCAAAGACTGCAATACATTGTGCTGTGGAAACATGCTTCAATAATTCTAAAAAAACGAGATGTAGTTTTGTTTTCTTTCTGATAAATAAAATGCGGTAAATTCTCTGCATATGTTTTCTATATCAAATATATTCATTTTGCATTTTGTATTATAGTGCTCTTACCTGTGGAGAGAGAAATGTAAAACAGTAGGATATTTATATAGACAAATTTATGGAAAACTGCTCGAATGCTCTGGAAATACATTCCGAAGACCTGCAATTTAAACGCTTTAATAGGTTATTAAAAAACAAATGTGACGAGGTCAATATATTTTAACAATGAATGTTTTTCCATGATTTTTTGTACCAACAAGTATTACATATCAAAGGATATTGGAAACCTAAAAAGATTTGAACGGAGAATTTTGTTAGAAGTTGGAAAATGGTATAATTAAACAAATTCAATTATTAAAGCAGTGAATAAAACTTTTTTTCTTGTTTTATTTATAATACATTATGCAGTTATCTTCTATGTCTATGTAAAAACTTATAAAGCTATTTGCTTATAACTTCCACTACTAGTCATGATTCTTTTAAATATTTCATCGTCAAAGCAAACATCACATTAATAAAACAATATCTATTATGTTATACATATAATATAATACTTAAAATTATTTATTTCCCTATCGCTAGAAAATCCTACAAATACAAAGTGAACTTAGGGCACTTTGTATTTGTAGGTCACGAAAGCGTGTCTACAAAACATCAGAGGTGCCAACAATTATGTCCTTACTGTTACACTGTGAAATACACATTTTACTCTTTTAGATTCAAGACGAAATAGTAGGATTTTTAAAATAAACTTTTTTTACATAAAAATTACAAAAAATTAAATAAAACCCCGCAATTTTTTTGCAATAAAACTCCCAATTTCTATTTTAATTGAATAATATATTACACTGTAATTCCTCTAATATCTAATATCTTTTGCATAGTTTATAAGAAGAAATGAACAAGCTACTATAATAGAATACATTCCGTCAGAGAATTGCCCTACAGAAACATATAAAAGCATAAAGTATTTCTAATTAATGACATTAAAAGCATACTTTTTGGTGTGCCATCTATGTCACTCATGCCACACTAAAGTAATATCTGTTGTAGCAGATATCTGTAAACTTCTCTTCTGTGTATCCCAGTTTTGTTTTTCAAGTTATTTATCATAATTAGATTGTTTAATTAGCTACTCTTATGTTTATTTTATTTCTACAACAATTCCCGAGGCAAGCCTTGCAATTTTATCTACATTTACAGCTCCACATTTAAATTTTTTGTTAATTTTCTACATCGCCTATTCATGCATGTTTCACTGTCTGTTTTTAAACAATATATTTTAAGTATGCAATGGAAAATGTATCTTTTCGCTCCGCATATTCAGAGTGTGTAAATGTCCTTGTTTTCCAGAAAAAACTGCCTACGTTGCGAAAATAACTTGAACAAAGTAACCCATGTTATACTGCCATTATGTTGGCGCGAAAGAGGTTTGTAAACGCCCCCTTAAGTGGTGCGTGCGCAATGCATACAGTCACTTGAGAATAGTATCATTTCACTCTTTCGTCGGTTCACACTGCATATTCACGCGTGAAGGCAATATGAGAAATTTGCTTCATGCACAACGCTTCATTCACTCAGGTAAAGAATGAAACATACTGCTTGAAGCCCTGCTATGATACAAAGGATTTGCGGTGAGTGAGAGCAAAAGCTTCGTTCGCAACGCTATTACCCAAGCCATTATTTTTCTTTCGTGTGTATTCGTACTTGTATCCAAAGCACTTGTTCGTTGCCGAGCTCTTTCAGCGAAATTTACATACGTAAAGCTATTCGCCAGTGTGCATGCGCAAATGCCTCCTTAGGTTTGTAGATTCCGCAAAACATTTATCGCAAAATTTACATATGTAAGGCTTTTCTTTCGTGTGTGTCCGTATGTGACGATTGAGACCTGATTTCTGTATAAAACCTTTATCGCAAATTTTACATATATGAGGCTTCTCACCAGTATGTGCACGCAAATGCCCCGTTAGGGCTGCAGCATGTGCAAAACTCCTATCGCAAAATTTACATATGTAAGGCTTTTCTTTCGTGTGTGTCCGTATGTGCAACTTCAAATATGATTTTCTCATAAAACCGTATCGCAAATTTTACATATATGCGGCTTCTCACCAGTATGTGTACGCGAATGCGCCGCTAGGGTTGCAGTTTGTGCAAAACTTTTATCACAAAGTTTACATATATAAGGCTTCTCACCGGTATGTGTACGCAAATGCAAGACTAGAGATGCAGCTTGTGCAAAACCCTTACCGCAAAGTTTACATATATGAGGCTTCTCACCAGTATGTGTACGCGAATGCTTGGAGAGGGTTGAAGAATCAGCAAAACTCTTATTGCAAAGTTTACAGGTGTAAGGCTTTTCTTTAGTGTGTGTCCGAATGTGTGATTTCAGATATGATTTCTTTATAAAACCCTTACCGCAAAGTTTACACATATAAGGCTTCTCACCAGTATGTGTACGCAAATGTGCGGTTAGGGTTGCAGCATGTGTAAAACCCTTATCGCAAAATTTACATATATGCGGCTTCTCACCAGTATGTGTACGCGAATGCTCCGCTAGGGTTGCAGCTTGTGCAAAACCTTTATCACAAAGTTTACATATATAAGGCTTCTCACCAGTATGTGTACGCAAATGCCCCGCTAGGGTTCCAGCATGTGCAAAACCCTTACCGCAAAGTTTACATATATGAGGCTTCTCACCAGTATGTGTAAGCAAATGCCTGGAGCGGGTTGAAGTATCAGCAAAACTCTTATTGCAAAATTTACAGGTGTAAGGCTTTTCTTTAGTGTGTGTCCGAATGTGTATATTCAAATATGATTTCTTTATAAAACCCTTACCGCAATCTTTACACATATAAGGCTTCTCACCGGTATGTGTACGCAAATGCAAGGCTAGGGATGCAGCTTGTGCAAAACCCTTACCGCAAAGTTTACATATATGAGGCTTCTCACCAGTATGTGTACGCAAATGCCTGGAGCGGGTTGAAGAATCAGCAAAACTCTTATTGCAAAGTTTACAGGTATAAGGCTTTTCTTTAGTGTGTGTCCGAATGTGTATATTCAAATATGATTTCCTTATAAAACCCTTACCGCAATCTTTACACATATGAGGCTTTTTACCAGAATGTGAACGCAAATGCTCGGTTAGGTTTCCAGCTCGTGCAAAAACCTTATCGCAAAGTTTACATTTGTGAGGGTCTTTCGTATGTATCCGTATGTGTTTCTTTAGCTCAGTACTACTCAAAAAAGGCTTTTCGCAAAATTTACATACATTGTGCTTTTCCTTAGTGTGTGCCCGCAGGTGTTCTTCCAGAACTTTGTTGGCTGTAAAACCTTTGTTACAAAATTTACATATATAGAGCTCCTCTCTCCGTTCGCGATTGATTACAACCGAGGACACCTCGTCCACACACTCTTCCTTGATGGAACCATGTTTCGCCATATGTGGCTTTGTATAAGATTTGACTGGGAAGTCTTCTGTATCGAGGCAAGAGCAGTTTTTGTTAAAGCTTTCTTTGGTCTTGTAACTCCTCCCGGACACTTCAAGAGCGTATGCTGTATTATTCTGTTTCAAATCTTCCTCATGGTCATAACAAAAACTGTCTTGCTTAACATCCAAGGGTGTTACAACATATGGGCCCACCACCATATCTTCGTTCTTGATACATGGTATAAACCTGGAAATATAACCATATTAAGAAGAAAATAGAAAGCACAAGAATTCTGTTTCTTTTGCATTATGAAACAACTATATAAAATAATACGTTAATACTACTAAAATAATTGTAGCTAGAGCCTGGTATTTTATTAAATAAATTCCTAAAATACGCTCAGTTTTGGAAATTTGTTGGATTGCAAGAAATGAGACAAACAATATCATCAGAACTTCGGGGAAAACAACATCAAACAATTAAGCGCACATCATTATATTGTTTAGTTTTAACTCTGGAGTTAAAGTAATTTCATTCAAAAGACTTTTAAACCCAAAAACTTTATTTAAACATCAAAATACAATACAATACACGCTGTTCTCAAAAATGAAATTGGATTTACCGGCCAGGGGTTTAGGGAATTGAAGAAAGGATTATTGGACTGCAAGCAAATAATTATACCTGTTAAATCGAGACGAGAAGTAACAAGAACTCTTGTCTTGTCTCCGTTCGTTGCTTATCAAGACCAGTCGAGATTTTTCGCTAATCTCGATAGCTCTCAATACACTTGCTAAATCTCAACTCTTGTTTCTTTTTGTTTAACATGCTTATGGCTGACTGTTAGTTTAGAGTATCTATGATGACAAGTATTATTTACAAGTATACTTTAATGTGGATAACTATATGCCATAAATTTAACCCAAGTAAGAGACGGAGGACATTCTGAAAATAACTGGTCACTTGTAACAGGTACTCCATGAAAGCGTAACTATATTCCGACCGAACCTACTTACCCAAGCCTTTTCTTTCGTGTGTATTCGTACTTGTATCCAAAGCACTTGTTCGTTGCCGAGCCCTTTCAGCGAAATTTACATACGTATAGCTATTCGCCAGTGTGCACGCGGAAATGACTCGTTAGGTTTGTAGTTTGCGTAAAACCTTTATCGCAAAATTTACATATGTAAGGCTTTTCTGTCGTGTGTGTTCGTATGTGTATCAAAACATTTTTATTGCGTCCTCTCTCCCGATGTTTAAAAAAAAGGAATAAGTTTGGTATTAAAAACAAAAATAAAGGTCGGAGAAAATACAAGTGCGAATGAGTATACTTCATTATTGTTGATTTAATATTAAAATATAACTGATTACAAAAACTATGCCATGAACGGAACTGTCCGCTCGCAATCTTTCACGAAGTAGATGGTAAGGGGACGGACACATCCCTCTATTTTCGTAATACGAACTAAATCACTCTAGTGCAACTCTCTGTCTTACTTCGCTTACTATTGTTGAGAATTTACATACGTAAAGCTATTCGCCAGTGTGCATGCGCAAATGCCTCCTTAGGTTTGTAGATTCCGCAAAACATTATCGCAAAATTTACATATGTAAGGCTTTTCTTTCGTGTGTGTCCGTATGTGACGACTTGAGATATGATTTTCTCTAACCTTTATGCAAATTTTACTATATATGCGGCTTCTCACCAGTATGTGTACGCGAATGCAAGACTAGGGATGCAGCATGTGCAAAACTCCTATCGCAAAATTTACATATGTAAGGCTTTTCTTTCGTGTGTGTCCGTATGTGCAACTTCAAATATGATTTTCTCATAAAACCCGTATTGCAAATTTTACATATATGCGGCTTCTCACCAGTATGTGTACGCGAATGCGCCGCTAGGGTTGCAGTTTGTGCAAAACTTTTTTCAAAAGTTTACATATATAAGGCTTCTCACCGGTATGTGTACGCAAATGCAAGACTAGGGATGCAGCTTGTGCAAAACCCTTACCGCAAAGTTTACATATATGAGGCTTCTCACCAGTATGTGTACGCAAATGCCTGGAGCGGGTTGAAGAATTAGCAAAACTCTTATTGCAAAGTTTACAGGTATAAGGCTTTTCTTTAGTGTGTGTCCGAGTGTGTATATTCAAATATGATTTCCTTATAAAACCCTTACCGCAATCTTTACACATATGAGGCTTTTTACCAGTATGTGAACGTAAATGCTCGGTTAGGTGCTCGTGCAAAAACCTTATCGCAAAGTTTACATTTGTGAGGGTCTTTCGTATGTATCCGTATGTGTTTCTTTAGCTCAGTACTACTCAAAAAAGGCTTTTCGCAAAATTTACATACATTGTGCTTTTCCTTAGTGTGTGCCCGCAGGTGTTCTTCCAGAACTTTGTTGGCTGTAAAACCTTTGTCGCAAAATTTACATATATAGAGCTCCTCTCTCCGTTCGCGATTGATTACAACCGAGGACACCTCGTCCACACACTCTTCCTTGATGGAACCATGTTTCGCCATATGTGGCTTTGTATAAGATTTGACTGGGAAGTCTTCTGTATCGAGGCAAGAGCAGTTTTTGTTAAAGCTTTCTTTGGTCTTGTAACTCCTCCCGGACACTTCAAGAGCGTATGCTGTATTATTCTGTTTCAAATCTTCCTCATGGCCATAACTAAAACTTTCTTCCTTAACATCCAAGGGTGTTACAACATATGGGGCCCACCACCATATCTTCGTTCTTGATACATGGTATAAACCTGGAAATATAACCATATTAAGAAGAAAATAGAAAGCACAAGAATTCTGTTTCTTTTGCATTATGAAACAACTATATAAAAATAATACGTTAATAACTACTAAAATAATTGTAGCTAGAGCCTGGTATTTTACTAAATAAATTCCTAAAATACGCTCAGTTTGGAAATTTGTTGCATTGCAAGAAATCAAACGAACGATGCCACTAGAATTTCGCCGAAAACCATATCAAAAAATAAAGCGTATATCATTATTTTGTTTTAAGTAAGTTAGTAAGTACGTAAGTGAACGCTTAATTCATAATAAACACCATTACAGAATGCGTTCAGAAGATACGTATGCGTATACATTGTACCTACATTGGCAAAGAATAATGTAAAAACACAAAGAGGTGATTAGTCAAAAATTGTGCAAAAATGTATAAGGCAAGAGAATAATTTTCAGGGTTGACAAACAAACACATATAATACGGAGAAAAAAGGTATATTACGGGTTCACAGATTATTTAACCGTAACAATAAAAGGTTGAAGAGAGAAAAAAAACTATTGAAAAAGGTAAAAAAGTGATATATTAAAAGGTAGAAGGGAGAAATCGATACTATTGGTTGCTATGCACTAGGTTTACGAAGGAATGCGCCGATTAAAACCTCGGGGGTGTGTTCTTAGAATTCTATTTTTAGAGAGGATTTTTTTCGTGACAAACACAATAATACCGAAAGGAATATTAGGAGGATTAGGGGTATATACAGGGTAATAGAAAAGTAAAATAAAATTTAAATGATTTTTTTAATGCAACAGGTAAACGAATCAAGCAAAAAAGTCCCCAATTGTGTAGCATTCCTTACTGATCAGCAGTTTTACTTTTTGCTTGTAATTATTAAATCTTAATTTTAACTCTGGAGCTGAAGTGGTTTCAATCAAAGAATTTAAAACCCAAAAAACTTTATTGAAATGCCAAAACGCAATACAATACCATATAATACAACTGCTCACAAAAAAAATATCTTAAGAACATTGTCAACAACTTCAAAAATTTAAATATAGTTACCGGCTATTCTTATTAGAGATTTGAAGAAATAATTATTGGACTGCAAGCAATTAAATAATCAAAACGGGAACTCTGTTTTATCCATTTAAGCTATCGAAATCAATTTGTTGCACCGTGTGGTACAGCTAATTATGATCACATATCATAAAATCGCATTATACTTTAAAGTGGATAACTGTATGCCATATACTTAATCCAAGTAAGAGACGGAGGACATTCTAATAACTTGTCAATTGTAAAAGGTGTTCGGGCAAAGCGTAACTATGTTCCGATGAGACCAAGTTCACTTACACTTTCGTGTGTATTCGTACTGTATCCAGAGCAGTTGTTCGTTACAGAGCTCTTTCAGCGAAATTTACATACGTAAAGCTATTCGCCAGTGTGCAAACGCAAATGCCTCGTTAGGTTTGTTGTTTGCGTAAAACCTTTATCGCAAAATTTACATATGTAAGGCTTTTCTTTCGTGTGTGTCCGTATGTGTATCTTCATATAGGATTTGCTCACAAAACCCTTACCGCAAATTTTACATACATGAGGCTTCTCACCAGTATGAGTACGCAAATGCCTCACTAGGGTTGCAGCTTGTGCGAAATCCTTATCACAAAGTTTACATATATGAGGCTTCTCACCAGTATGCGTACGCAAATGCGCCGTTAGGGTTGCAGCTTGAGTAAAACCCTTATCGCACAGTTTACATATATGAGGTTTCTCACCAGTATGTGTACGCGAATGCCTCGCTAGTTGTGAAGTAAGAACAAAACTCTTATTGCAAAATTTACATATGTAAGGCTTTTTACCAGTGTGCGTATACAAATGTACTGCTAGGTTTACAGCTTGCGTAAAAGTCTTATCGCAAAATTTACATATATGAGGCTTCTCACCAGTATGTGTACGCAAATGAAGCGTTAGGGTTGCAGCTTGTGTAAAACCCTTATCGCACAGTTTACATATATGAGGTTTCTCACCAGTATGTGTACGCAAATGCCTCGTTAGGTGTGGTATAAGGAAAACTCTTATTGCAAAGTTTACATATATGAGGCCTTTCTTTCGTGTGTGTCCATAGCTGTTTCTCCAGCTGTGTTTCGGTTGCATGCAATGGTGTTACGACAAATGGGTCCACCTCTACATCTTCGTTTTTGATATATGGTATAAACCTGGAAACATGAACATATTAGCAAAAAGAAAATAGAAAGAATCAAGAATCCTGTTTTTTGTGTTATGAAGAAACCATGTCAAAATAATAAGCTAATAACTAGTAGCATGTCTGCAACTAGAAGCTAGTATTTTACTAACCTGGTTCTTCTTCTGGCTAGCAGACGCTCGAGGTTTGTATGGGCAAAGAACACCAAAATGTCATTATGCGAAAGATATTTGATTTCGAGGAAGTTGGAGATATATGAGATGATACTCCATCTGGACCATTCAACATTTCATACCATAAATAGTGTGGTTTCTAGGTTTTGTGATAAAGACGATTAAAAAAACTCTGCGCAAGTAAAAAATTGTCACTAATGCTGTTTATGCTGAAATAATTTGCAGGGCTGCTTGCATTTATAACGACAATTTGATATTGATTGTAAGGAAGCAAAAGGGAACGAAAAGAAAATTTTGTATTTTACCATAAATACCATCCATCTACACATATTTCTTCTAGAAGTACCATTAAAACTAGTTTACATAAAAAATGACTGGGAGTTTAAATTAAAAAGCATACTGTAAGTAAATAAAAAATATATTAACTATATTGTTTCAAAATTATTACAAATGATCTCCGCAACTACAGGTCACGTCTACAACTAAGGTGTACAGAAAACAGTGTATTACCTGCAATTCTACTATATTATGAAATAGTAGTCTGTTTTGTTGCTAATATCGAATGAAAAAAAAAAACAAAAATAGTGTGACACAAGTGCAATAAAATATATATTTAACACAATTCCCTACTGAATTTAAACTTCATTGTAGTGTTTTAAAATTCAATTTTATTTATTCAATTGACATTATTTTAGTTTGAAAACTCTTAGATATATACCATAGAATTCATCAAATATCGCACACCTACGGTTGCAAGTATCAATTGTTTTCAATATATTCTTCCACTACTTTATTACTTACATGTTTTAATATTTTATCATATTTCGGAAAACACGAACTGTTAAACTTTTATAAACTAGAAGAGGTTAGACACTAAAACACTTATCGCAACATCGACATACGTACGGCTTTTCTTTGGTATGTATTCGTATTTGTACAATTAGTTAATAAAACAAATTCGTAGTTGTAATTCTAACATATCCACTTTAAACGCAATGGCATCATAATCTGCGACGCAATGAACTATCGTCTCGAAAGATAATACCCTTTACGGTGCCCGACAAAGATGCCGCCTAGAGTTAAAACCTTTATAGTTGCCGGCAAAGGATTTTATACGATAATTCACATTTCTAATTCTCTTGTTTACGTCGAAATTTTATTTCAATCAATTGTTCGTATTTTTTTTCTTATATTTGAATTATCATTAACTTTAGTTCTCTTTAGTTACCTATCAGTATTTATAATAAACATATTTAAACATTAATTTATTTTTGTATATAGTTTAGTTTAAATTGTTTTATTTCAGTTATAATAGGATATATATATTGTAATGTAATGTGATATTAGATTGGTATTCATTATGTATGTACTTATTATAGGTTTTTAGAATTTGCATAAACTCAAAATATATAGTTTATATTATTTTATAATCGAACATAATGTTTAATTTAACATAAATAAATATAAAACACTTTATCGATGTTGCTTTCAAAATTTCAAAGTCATTTAAAAATTTTCAAAATATAAATATGATGTTTGGGAGGCTGTGTACAATTTATGATATATGTTTGGTGCACATGGTGATATAAAAAAAAGGGATTATTATTGATTAGTTTCAAAAAAATGATGGATTGACTTAAAAAAGATAAAAGTAAAGTTGTGAAAATTAAGAAGATATAAAATAAAAAGTATTAAAAACAAGTTAATAGAAATATCATCGTTAGAAATACTGTTTGAAGAGATATAATTCAAAGGTTGGATTTATGCTAAGGTGAAAATATTGAGGAGGAGTTAGTTGAAGGTTGATTTGGAGTTAAGTTTGAAATTGAAGAGGAGCTGAAAGAAGTTTTGATTCAAGGTCGGACTTTAATGTTTTATTTTTAATTTGATTGCAAAATTTATTTAGTTGCACACACCCTCACACACACAACAAAATATTTTGAGCTAGTAGGGATTGATATAGGGTTTTCGTTACGTAACTGTAAATGAAATAATATAAATTATATATAAATTACAAATATTTAACATCAATTAATTTTTTTTTTGTTATTATTATTTCAAAATTTAGGGTGTTAATCAATGTGGAATCGAATGCATGTTTAGACAACCAGATCCATATAAAATTTAATCAACCCTGAGAGAGAGAGAGTCACATTACAATATATAATTCACTATTACATGAATAAATAAATGTCCTCAATGTTATATATATATTTTTTTTTAATTAGAAGCTTTACATCACTAACTTATCACGAATGTGTAAAATCTATAAGAATGATGACGAACTTGTGAGTTTAATAATCTTTTTTAACTTTACAAATATCAATGCAAGTTTACTTCTTTAGATAGCTAGATTTACATTCGCAGTGTGTTGCTTCATAGTTTCCGCCGAAGAATTCAATAACAAAATAATTCTTTCAAAATCTTTCTTTATGTTTCCTTGTGGCTTATTTTCCCTATGTCATCTTTTTTTGAGTCGATAGCACATGGAGAGATAGTATCTAGTGTTCGTTGTAGAAACCTTGCAAGGAAATTCACATAACTAAGGCTTTTCAGGGCTATGTGTACGCATATGTCTCGCCAGATGTGTAGTTCTGGCGAAACCCTTATTGCAAAGTTTACATGTGTAAAGCTTTTCGCTTGTATGCGATTTTCTTATAAAACCCTTATCGCAAAGTTTACGTATATGAGGCTTGTCACCAGTATGTGTACGCAAATGCCTCGCAAGAGACGAAGCGTCAGCAAAACTCTTATTGCAGACTTTACAGATGTAAGGCTTTTCACCCGTATGTGTACGCAAATGTGTCGCTAAGTGTGCAGATTGTGCAAAACCCTTATCGCAAAATTCACACACGTAAGGCTTTTCTTTCGTGTGTGTCCGAATATGTATCTTGAGATATGATTTTCTTATAAAGCTTTTAGCGCAAACTTTACATGTAAAAGGCTTTTCCCCAGTATGCGTACGCGAATGTCTCGCAAGAGCTGAAGCGTCAACAAAATTTTTATTGCAGATTTTACAGACGTAAGGCTTTTCTCTCGTGTGTGTACGTATGTGTTTCTCCAGGCTTTGTTTAATTGCAAAACTCTTTTCGCAAAATTTGCACAGGTAAGGTTTTTCACCAGTATGTGTACGCAAATGAACCGTTAGGTGTGCAGTTCGCGCAAAACCCTTATGGCAAAGCTTACATATGTAAGGCCTTTCATTCGTATGTGTCCGTATGTGCACATTCAAAGTCGTCTTGGTTATAAAACCCTTACCACAAATTCCACATATATGAGGCTTTTCACCAATATGTGTACCCAAATGCCTCGCTAGAGCGGAAGACTGTGCAAAACTCTTATCGCAAAGTTTACATATGCATGGCTTTTCACCAGTATGTCTGCGCAAATGCACCGCTAGGGTTACAGCTTGTGCAAAACCCTTATCGCAAAATTTACATATATAAGGTTTTTCACCAGTATGTGTACGCGAATGCCTCGCTAATTGTGAAGTATAAGCAAAACTCTTATTGCAAAGTCGACATGTGTAAGGCATTTCTTTCTGTTCATGATCGAGTACAGGCGAACGCACCTCGTCCACGCACTCTTCCTTGATGGAAACGTGTGTCGCCATATGTGGCTTGGAAGTACACTTGACCTGGAAATCTTCTCCATGAACGAAAGAGCAGTTTTTCCCAGTTTCACGAACGGCATCTACGTGTTTGCTGAAGCTTTCTTTGGTCTTATAACTGCTCCCGCACACTTCACACGTGTACGCTGTATTATTGTGTTTCAAGTCTTCCTCGTGACCATAACAAACATGCTTCTCAATACATAATGGAGTTTCTTGTTTAATATCCAATTGTGTTACATCATATGCGCTCTCCACCATATCTTCGTCTTTGATGCACAGTATAAACCTAGAAATATGACCATATTAACAGAAAGAAAATAGAAAGAACAAGAATGCTGTATTTTGTATTATGAAGAAACTATACCAAAATATTAAGCTACTAACTAGTACCTACACCCTAAAAAAAATGTGGTAAAATTACCCCAAAAATAGATGACAACTGGGCTACCTCCTATTTTTGAGGTAAATTTACATCTTAGGGGATTTTTCACATACTGGTGGAATATTCCTTGAAAGTGTGGTAATTTTCCCTGGTAAATTTACACCTCTAAAGTAATATTCCCTAATGGAATGGAATAATTTCAGGTAGATTTACCACACCTTCAAGGAATATTCCACCAGTATGTGAAAAATCCCCTGTAGGTGTAAATTTACCCCAAAAATAGGAGGTAGCCCAGTTGCCATCTATTTTTGGGGTAATTTTACCACATTTTTTTTTTTTTAATATAGAGATTGGAGTAACAACAAAGAAATTAGAAATAATTGATTATTAGGTTGTTTTATCATCCAGAAATATTAAGTTTCAGTTATCTAATAACATGTTTATGTCATTTAGAACTTAATGCAGATTCTCCACTTAAATATTCAAAATATACCATTTATAATATTAGATTTAATTTTAATAATTTCTGAAAGATATATTGATTAGTTGGATTACAGAGAGTTTACAATAATTTCAATAAATTTTTGAATTCAATAAGCAATGTTTTAAAGAGTAAATATTTTGGGAGAAAGGTCGATAAGAAAAGCCAATAGTTACTAAGAATTGGTTGTATTCACAATACAAAGATCTAGCTGAATGTAACCATAAAATAAATTTTGACTAAGAAAATACATTAAAAAATCAATTTGAGTTTGGATTTGGAGCTTTTTTATTTTTGTTGCCCTGCTCAGGGTATATTTTTAAAACAATACCTCTGCAGAACTGCTAATGTGTTAGAAGCTTCTTTTGCGTACTGCAAATGAAAATTAAAATATGCCGCCATCATTTGTTGTAATGCAGAACGAAATGCATCTGTTGGGTCTAATAACTGCCTTTCTACCATTAAAGACTGCGACTTCACATAGAAAAGAAAAATAAATATAAAAAACATATGAAATAAATATATTTTTATTAATACCTTCTTCCAAGCATATTATCAACGGTGTATTCATCTCAATTTCTTCAAGTTTAGATTTATCCTGAAAATTTTAATAAATTTAGCATTTAAAAATATATTGTATGTAGATAATAGTGCTGTGAATCGAAGCCTCTTTATGTGAAACCGGGGTTCGGATGCAGTGATGAATCGTCTTTAAAAATTGTAACCGGTAAAACCGGTTTTCAAAATCAAAACCTGTTTTTAAAAGCAGATTATTGCGCCTTAAATAGGTTTTTCGAATTTAAAATACATAGCACTTTTAAAAAAGTAATACGTATTGTTTTTAGTTTGAAACTGATTTTGAAAATCGATTTTAAAAACTGAATTTTAAAAACCGATTTTTACTAAAAATCGATCAATCGGTTTTTGATATCTGCGATTCCCGCAATACTAGTATATACATAAATAATGTTGTGATTAACTATTGAACTCAAATTTGCCGCCCTGCGGTCTTGCACATTTGCATGTATAAGTGCTTAATACCTACTTTACTTTTGTCATTAAATCCTAGAGTAAAACCAAAATAGTCTCTTCCTTACTT
This sequence comes from Protaetia brevitarsis, assembly GCA_004143645.1. Taxonomy (NCBI): domain Eukaryota; kingdom Metazoa; phylum Arthropoda; class Insecta; order Coleoptera; family Scarabaeidae; genus Protaetia; species Protaetia brevitarsis. The sequence continues at coordinate 19,562 of RXPK01002993.1, read as the reverse complement.
TACTTGTTTCATCACTTAACAACGAAAACACAGCCTCCAATAACGGCAAGATACTAGTCGTTTTATATTTCCAAATTTTTAATGAAAGAGAAAAAAAAGAATTGACTCCTTCAAAACGAAGACTTTCCATTGTTTAAATTGAAAAGTTTGATACGGTAGTTTCCTGCGTGTCACTTGCACGTTGAAAACTTTAAGTAAATGTACCTATCATATCTTGTAGCAACAATACCGCCAAATGCTATTGAGATTAAGTTCCCAGTATATCATATTAGATATCCATACGCAGATGTATGTCTATTATTTATGTGTGCTGTCATAGCTAAGTACGTGGTAATCATCTCAATATATAATTAATGTAAAATGAACTTACCTCAATCTTTATTTGCAAGATAAAATGAAAAACACACCATTTACATTTATGCGTTGAAGCCATCAGTGTAGATGTCGCACTTGTATTCAAACTGCGTACCTCAAACGCTTGCGCGTTGTATAGCCGACGGCTATGTAATGCATTCTCGTAACGGGTTTAATTTTTGATCAAGCGACACAATGTAATGCAATGTTAAAAAAAAACATTTTGTGTTCCAATCAAATAAGAGATGCATATATATATAATATATATAATCAGAATTTCATGTTCCTTGTATTGTCCATATCGTATTTTTACCAACATAAGGAGTAATATTCCACGAAATATGTTATTTTTCCTTGCTCCTAAGCAAATTTCCCCAAGTGGGGGAAAATTACTTCATTTTTTGAAGTATTTTTCCATCAAAGTCAGTTTACCAGACAAAATTACACCTAATTTGTGGTAATCTGATGTTTACCCTCTTTTTGGTGTAATTTTACCTTATATTTCATATGTTTTTTTCACATACCAGTGAGGTAAATTTACCATCATTTTTTAGAGTGTAGTAGAACACAGTACTTGTAAACAGAGCCTAGTATTTATTGACGGGTTGAAATCGTTGCCTGGATCATTTTCTGACTATTAGAAGGTCCAGGACTGCACAGGCAACGAACGCCAAAGTTTACATGTAAGTTTAACACAGTATCTTATTGAATAAATTCCTAAAATACGTTCGCTTTCGAAATTTGTTGGATTGCAAGCAATCAGACGAACATTATCGTCAGAACTTCGTTCTAAGCAACATCAAAAAATCAAGTGGCATGCTATTATACTGATGTTTAATTTTAACTCCCTAGTCGAAGTGAAAAGGACAAGAGGAGATTTTGTTACTGGGTTCCGGCTCTTGAGGAACCAATCGTGGGTATCGAAATGGTTGGATCGGAATAATTGAAACGAACACAAATTTTTTGATAATTCTGTATTAAATTATCAAAATGTTTGACCAGTGAAATTTATGGAGTTTTATTTAAATATTTAGAAAATAAATTGAAATTCAAATGTTAAGAGAATCTTAAATAATTCACTACAATCTATAAACTTGTTAGTAATTTAAAGGGGTTTATAAGAAATGAAATATATTGCCAAAATTATTAAAACAAATGACCGAGATGATTAGGTATTAAATTTTAAGACTCATCTAACTAAATCAAATTGCAAAAATACATTGAATATTGAAATTTACTAACTTGACGTTAAAGGCTCTGCTCCGGTGAGCCATTGAAAAGTGCCCCTAAAGCTATCGGGCTGAAATTAAAGCAAATGAGTACTACTGTCACACATACTATAAATACCAAAAATTAGCTCAATCGATGCCACCCCATTCGAGATATTAGCGTAAGGGTGGAAAAATTCAATATTTTTTTTCTCAGGAATTACTTAAGCTATCACGTTCAAAAAAAAAAAAATATAAGTAAACACTGATTATAGGCATTCTATAAAAAATCAAGACTAATTCCCTTCACTCAGTTCAAAGTTATTATTATTTCCCCCTTTTTTAAGGGTGGTCTTTTGGAGTTTGGTTCAAGGTGCCAACTTGGCGTTTTGTTATATTAGATCGCATGCATTTAGGTTTATTATGTATTTTTTTCAGTTTTTTTCTGTGTGGTAGAACATGTAAATAAAAAATCAAATCTCTTCGAATGATTTTAGTAGGAGCAATTTGTTATTGGTTACTTTAGGGTTAAAATAATTATTTATCGATTAATTTCAGGATTATTTGTATAAATGTTTCAGCCCTATTAGTTATAGAAGCACCGAAATATACAAAACAATATGTAACAATAAAATAATATTTAATTCCGTACACGCAGTTCAAAGTTGTTATTATTTTCCCTTTTTGAGGGGTGATTTTTTTGAGTTGCGTTTAAGGTGCCAATTTGACTTTTTATTGTATGTACATGAGTGTATAATTATATTTGGGTTTATTATATATTTCGTCAAGTTCTTTCAATGAAGTAATACAAATAAAAAATAAAACCTCTTTGATCTTAGCAGCAGCATTGGGTTATTAATTATTTTAAGGATAAAATTCAAATTATTCATCGATCGGATTCAGGATTATTTATATGTATGTACATTTCAGCCCTAGTAAAAGCATCGACATATAAAAAAGAATATTGTAACAATAAAATAATATTTAATTCCGCACACGCCTGTTCGAAGTTATTTAGTCCTTTTGGGGATGTTTTTTTAAGTTGGATTTAACAATTCTACTTGATTTTTTGTTACCTATAAATCTATGCGTTTTGATACAATATATATGTTTTTATATTATATAACATATTAACATAAATCAATCAAATCTCTGTTAGATATTTATTGTTCTAATAACAACATAATTCTATTCACATTTGTTATTGCAACAAGCTATGTATTTATAGTTGATATGATTTTCTTAATGTTGAACAGAACCACTATTCGTATTTTACTTTTGTTCTAACTGCCAAATAGATATATACATTTATTATACATATTTCTTTAATCAATGTTCTGAGACGTGCATAATTTGTTTTAATATGACAATTATTTGATTGTGAGAGTTTGGACACTGTTGGTTAATGTCAGTTCAGTGTGTAGAATAAACAGCAGTGCTGTAGAAAGTAAGTTAAAATATGTTCTCACATAAGTGTATTAATCGCGGTGGTTTGCTAATAAAAATATCTGGAAGAAAAAAACTTAAACAAATAAATAAACGATGAAGATGATAGAAATACTTATTTGGAGCTATTCATTCTTCCAAGAAGAATCAGTGAAGGTTGTAAATCAAGAGCATACTTCTCAGTTCATATGACATCACTTGTAAAGAATTTATTAGGAAAAAATTACATAGTAAATCCAAATGCAGGCATTACTATACAGCAAAAAGTCAAGTTGGAACCTTAAATTCAAAAAACCACCCCACAAAGGGATCTTTGACCTTCGTGTACGGTGCTAAATATTATTTTACATTGACTATGAATACATATATGTTAATAATAAATGTAACAACAGATAATATATTATATAATAATATACTACTTATTATTATTTATTCTTACAGAATTATTTTTATAGCTCAGTGCTTTCATAACTACTAGGGCTGAAGTGTACAACATATAAATAATCCTGAAACCGCTCGATGATTTTCCGTTTGTATTTGCATGTTCTACCACACAGAAAGAAGTTAAAAAAATATATATATAATAAACCCAAATACATACATTACTATATATATATATAACAAAAATCAGATTGACACATTAAACTCAACTCAAAAAAAAACCGCCCTTCAAAAAGGAAAAATAACAATAACTTTCAACTGCGTGTACGGAAATAAGTATTATTTTGTTGTTATAATTTTCTTTATTATATTTCGATGCTTTTATAACTACTAGGGCTGAAACATACATACAGATAATCTTGAAGTTGATGGATGAACAATTGTTTTGACCCTAAAATGAACAATAACAAATTGTTCTTACTAAGATCCTTCAAAGAGATTTGATTTTTTATTTACATGTTCTACCACACAAAAAAAAACTGAAAAAAATATATAATAAACCTAAATGCATACGGTCTAATATAACAAAAAGCCAAGTTGGCACCTTGAACCAAACTCAAAAAAACCACCCCTAAAAAGGGGAAAATACTAATAACTTTGAACTGAGTGGAGGGAATTAGTTCTTGATTTTGTATAGAATGCCCATAATCAGTATTTACTTACACATATTTTTTTTGAACGTGTTAGCTTAAGTAATTCCCGAGAAAAAAAATATTGAATTTTTCCACCCTTATGCTAATATCTCGAATGGGGTGGCATCGATTGAGCTAATTTTTGGTATTTATAGTATGTGTGACAGTAGTACTCATTTGCTTTAATTTCAGCCCGATAGCTTTAGAGGTACTTTTTAATGGCTTATCGCAGCAGAGCCTTTAGAATTCGAATTAAACTAAATAATCAAAACGAAATTTGTTGCACCGTATGGTACAGCTAAATTATGATCACATATCATAAAATCGCATTATACTTTAAAGTGGATAACTGTATGCCACAAATTTAATCCAAGTACCCATATAGCACACAATGTCCGATGGACGTCCGATATAAGTCCATTTTAGGTACAAACGTACATGGACAAAAGGTGGACGTACATTGGATGTACTTGAATGTATGTACAGCGGACAGCTTGAGTTTATGTACGATGGACGAACAGGGGTGGACATTGTTGTTAAGATACAAAATAATATTTTTTATTAGGTATGTTTAATGAGAAATATAATAGTAATAACTTTAATACTAATTTGATATTAGGACTATGCTGAGGTAATATTTACATATTATACGCAAGTATATTCTAAATAATGTTAAAAATGTTTAAAATTTTAACAGCTTCTCTGTCCCATGCGATTGCATAGGGGCTACGCTGATTTTTTTATGGACGTTAACCTGGTAAAAAATAAATTACGCAGAATAATAAAGGAATATTTAATTTTAACATGATTGTTAAAATATTCTTTCATTTTTAAATCACTCACACTTTTAACCGCGGAAGGACGATGAGGACCGAGCTGAATCGAGCGTCCCGTAAACACACAGTTTTTAGCATTTCGATTTTCGATGGCTAATTTGTAGAGTGAGAGTGTGTGTTAATAAAAGGTAATTATAATATATCGCACTTCTGCTTATAGTACTTAGGGTATAAACAATTATAGTTCAATTCACGAATTGTTTACCGATGCCTCACAATAGGTTATGTTCTGTGATCACAACAACCTCCATAAGCCGAAATGGCCGGCATTGTGGTGCTTCGGAAAACATTTGTGGATTGGACTACATCTACATAATATAAGTATGTATACATATTTTCGCATTGTATGAGGATCTCTATCATCAATATAGTTTTGTAGATAATTTTTGCACGTATGAATTAGTCTGTATGTCATTGTCATATCAATAAATTTATATGCAGGTATACATGGTATTATATAAGAAAGGAAGTATCTCCATAGCCGGCGCCGGCTTTTAATTTTTAGACATATTGTAACCAGCGCCGGCTTTTTAAAATTTTTGGTGCCGGCACCGTTTCTTATGCCCTTAGCCGGCAATATAAGTTTGTTACCGGCGAAGAAATAAAACATAACCTATGCATTGTTGGTGAGAGTGAAACCCTTCCAAAAAGTTTTAAACATTTCGAAGGTATTCCAAACAGTTTTAAACACTTCGAGGGTATCTCAAACAGTTTTAAACATATTTATCTATATTTATATTTTTTAATTATTATTTATATTAAAATTTGGTATCAGTGCCGGTTAAAATACGCGTAACTGGCGCGGGCTACGGAGGCAAATAAAAATCAGCTTCAATGTAGTATAGTCGTATTTAGGTACCCGTTACTCTTGTTTGTGATCTATATAGGTTGTATTATCAAAATAAATTATGAATTATTTATGAAATAATAACTTCACGCATAATTTTGTGTACACCTCAACGAAACTATATACCTAGCTTAGCCGGTGAGAATCGAATGCGCATTATAAGAGAACTTAATGATTCTCGACAATTCAACTTGTTTGAATTCTCAATGATTTAATCTAATCATAATGTGACAACCTTTAAACAACATTTAATCGACAGATCTAGTTTTATCTATTTTTTTTAAACGGTCTTTTCGATTTTTTGATCAGCAAGTACTGCCAAAATTATATTGTAGTAATACCTTCTATAAATATTCACTTCACTTGAAATTGGTGAAGTGAAATTTGTTTTGCGCAAGTGTATTGAAATATTCTCGATTGTAATTATTGCTTGATTTATTATTACGTTTTCTAATACTCTATATATTATGACTATATGTATAAATTTATAGGTAAGGGAAATATCCAGGCTAGGAGGAAACAATATTTACGATTTTGTGTACCGATCAGCAGGGAAATTGATCACAAATAAATTTGCTGGAGCGGAGTACAGTTTTTTTGGGATGGAAAGCAAAGAAAAGTTTTCGGGAACTGAAATTAGCAATCTTATTATTGGGTGAGTTAAAAATAAATCAACAATTTTTATTTTTATAAACGATATTAGCGGTATGAAATTTTATTAATGCTTGTATAAAAGGACTGTTTGCGTAATCTGCATGTATGAAGCATTCATGATTCTTTAGGTTTTTTAAAGTAACTTCTAATTAAACTTTCGATTTTGAGAAAGTGCGCAAAAGTGTTTTCCCACCGCTACGAATAAGTAGGTGGAAACCGAAATAGCCAGATGGCTACGTCGCTGCAGCGAAAGAGGGAAAAGAAACTAAATAAATAATTATAATAAATATAATTGTTACCTGAACTTCAATAATAAATATATATCTCAAGTATTTCTCTTTTAATTAATTAATTCCATCTTATCGACTGATATAGCCTTGAAGTTTATATAAAATAAGCGATATGATAACTGATTTACTTTCAATCAAAAGTAGCTCCATTGTACCCATATAAGAGCAACAGAAGGTGTTATGTAGGTCTTATATTTATGTTTAAACATACTTTTGTCTTTATAATTAATGTAAATAATCACACTCTTAGGTATTTTTTTTAATTTATTAACCAAGTGCAATAAGTTCCAAATATGGATGTTCACTGTACATCCACGTTACGTCCACTGAACGTCCACGTGTTGTGTGAATGTACTTGGATCAACGTACATTGGACGTATACAAATGTACATCCAGTGTACATACAACTTTGTGAACTTTGGACGTCTATTGTACGTCCACAAGACATCCACCGTACCATCACAGGACGTACACTGTACGTTGATTTGTACACAACTGGACGTCTGGTGTACGTCCATTGAATGTATGTGTGCTATCTGGGTAAGAGACGGAGGACATTCTGAAAATAACTTGTCAATTGTAACAGGTGCTCCGTGAAAGCGTAACTATGTTCCGATGAGACCAAGTTTACTTACACTTTCGTATGTATTCGTACTTGTATCTAGAGCACTTGTTCGTTGCAGAGCCCTTTCAGCGAAATTTACATACGCAAAGCTATTCGCGAGTGTGCACACGCAAATGCCTCGTTAGGTTTGTTGTTTGCGTAAAACCTTTATCGCAAAATTTACATATGTAAGGCTTTTCTTTCGTGTGTGTCCGTATGTGTGTCTTCAAATGTGAGTTGCTTATAAAACCCTTATCGCAAATTTTACATATATGAGGCTTCTCGCCAGTATGCGTACGCAAATGCAGCGTTAGGGTTACAGCTTGTGTAAAACCCTTATCGCACAGTTTACATATATAAGGTTTTTCACCAGTATGTGTACGCGAATGCCTCGCTAGTTGTGCAGTATGAGCAAAACTCTTATTGCAATATTTACATATGTAAGGCTTTTCACCAGTGTGCGTATACAAATGTACTGCTAGGTTTACAGCTTGCGTAAAAGTCTTATCGCAAAATTTACATATATGAGGCTTCTCACCAGTATGTGTACGCAAATGCAGGGTTAGGGTTGCAGCTTGTGTAAAACCCTTATCGCACAGTTTACATATGTGAGGTTTCTCACCAGTATGTGTACGCAAATGCCTTGTTAGGTGTGAGGTATAAGGAAAACTCTTATTGCAAAATTTACATATATGAGCCCTTTCTCTCGTGTGTGTCCATAGCTGTTCCTCCAGCTGTGTTTCGGTTGCATGCAATGGTGTTACAGCTAATGGGTCCACCTCTACATCTTCGTTTTTGATGTATGGTATAAACCTGGAAATATGAATATATTAACAAGAAGAAAATAAAAAGAACAAGAATCCAGTTTTTGTGTTAGGAAGAAACCATGTTAAAATGGTTTAATTTTAACTCTCTAGTCGAAGTTATAAGGACAAGAGGAAATTATGTTGATATCGGAATAATTGAAACGAACACAAATTTTTGGATAATACTGTATTGAATTATCAAAATGGTTGCACATTGTAATTTATAGAGTTTTAATTAAAAATTTAGAAAATAAATTGAAATTCAACTGTTAAGAAAATCTTAATAATTAACTGCAATCTATAAACTTGTCAGGAATTTAAAAGTGTTTATAAGAAAAGAAATATATCGCCAAAATTATTAAAACGAATGACCGAGATCATTAGCTAGCAAATTTTAAGACTTATCTCAGTAAATCAAATTATCAAAATACATTGAATATTGAAATTTACGGATTTGACGTTAAATTTAAAATTCGAATTAAAATATGCACCGTTAAAATATCTGAAGGAATAAACTACACTCTAGCTACTCAATTGAGCTTAAGAAAGAAAAGCCAAAGAGTACTTGGTATTCAAAATATATTAAATTATGTAAAGAAAATGACAAACAAAAACGTGGATTTACAAGAGAAAATGAGTGCCTAAATAAAAGAAAATATAGTTCGTTACAAAAAAAAAAAAAATTACAATTAAAGCTGCGTTTCAAGAAACGCGGAAAATACAAATAAACAGATTGTTTATTTGTATTTTATTATTTTTGTTTATAGTACATTCGGAAAATGATTTATTCTGAAGGAAAATTTTGTTTAATTAGTAATTACATTTACATAAGGCAAGCAGTGCATGAAAACAGAATGTTGAAAGTTGTTGTATAATTTATATATTTACCATTTTTGTTGAACGTATTTATTGCTCTCACAATCTCGTATTGTAAACCAATATCCAACCGCTATTGCCTATTAAGGTATAAACCCACCAACTAATAATATTTCATACAAAAATAAGGAAACAAATACATATTAATAAAACCTCCTCTATAATTTTACAATGTAATTACTTCCCAGATAACAATTTAAGGTTTATATAAGCCTTTTTAAAGGTTGTTCCGACAAGGGAAAAAGCTTGTCAACATGCTTATTATGGCAAGGGTGCTGCAAGGTTATGACAAGCTTGCTAGTTGCCACAGGACAAGGTTTTTCCAAAGCAAGGTTACAGGTTAAGTTTGTCTGTAAAAGCATGTGACAAGGTTACCATGGCAAGGTTCCCATAAGCTTGTCTGTAAAAGCATATGACAAGGTTGGAATAACAATGTTGAGCCAAGCTTTAGAGAAAGCCTGTACAAACCTTGATAAAAGTTTGTAACAATCAAAACAAAATAGGAATTGGGTATTAATTTCTTCTTTTTCTTGGTTTCTAGGTCATAAAAATATAGAAATGTACATTAAGGACGTTTCGTTTTAATTTTAAGAGCTTTTTCAAGATATATGTAAAAATATAAATTATAAATGGTATACATTTTTTTTTTTAATAAACAAAAACATGTTTACTATGAATTTGAATTATGATTTTATCATTTATTAAACAATTTACTTATAATTTACACCATTTACAATCTATATTTTTATATGTATACTTGAAAAAGCTTTTGAAATCAAAGTGAAACGTCCTTATTAATGTACATTTCCATATTTTTGACCTAAAAACCAAGAAAATGAAGAAATTAATATCCAATTCCTATTTTGTTTTGATTGTTGTAAGCTTTAATCAAGGTTTGTATAATAAGCTTTCTCTAAAAGCTTGGCTATAGTCAAGAAAGGAGTTGGTATATGACCTCTTCTTCATGTGACTTTGAAAATTACTAAATATTTTAAGGAAAGATATACCAGCAAACTGAAACCAAAATAAATTTCGTACAAATAAACTTTATGTAACTTCAAGTGTTTCCAAAAAATGGTTTTTTACAAAATTATTACTAAACAAAACTCAGAGAGAATTTTAGTAAATTAGATATAATTTGCGTTCTTTTTATTATTTTTATTTAATAAAAAAAAAAAACTTCTACATATTTATATATACATATTTAGATTGCGTTTTTATATTTATATAGAAACAACACTATAATCTATTTCCCGTTGCCATCGTGTTGCCGCGATTCTCTGTAATAAGAGGAGGACAACTATTAAAAAATTAAACAATACCAGAGATGGGAAGACAAGGAAAACGGCTATCAGTTTCCCAAGAGTCGACAAGTCGTCGTGGATATTTATGAAAAGTAACTGTTTCCCCGTTAAAACAAAATACAACTACTTATTTTTACTATACTTAGTGGTTATTAAATAAAAAACTCACCAAAAATAATTTTAAGCATTTCAGTTCAAAAACCCTTTCCAGAGGTTTTTTAAGCTTTTCCCTGTTAGAGAATGATTTGCCGCAATATTGTCCTCTAGTGGCTTTTTTAGGATGTTTGATGTCAAACTCTTAACGTTCCTTCCATGGGTTGATATCAAATATCGAATCTGTAAATTTTTTGTTGGAAATAAATCATAAATGAACATGGTTTGGGACAGGTACACAGGTACAAAAAAACGGTAATAATTTAAATAATATCAATTACTCACCAACTTTTTTTTCTCCAAGAGTTTTCAACAATTTGATGGTTTACTAATGTCATAGAAGCTTCTATATTCGCTGAAAAAGAATTTCATAAGTTATGAAATTAATTCTCCTCTTAATCCTTATTAGTTACTAATTGTATTGCGGCAGTCCGTTGGGCCAAACCTAAAACCGTATCCATTTTAGTTTCTAAACACTCTGCTATGAAAGCCTTGGTTTAATTTAATTTGGTGACGCTCATTACTGTAATCGGTTCCTAAAAAATATTTGATAACATTAGAACGATTTCTTGAAATAAGAGATACAAATATATATATAATATTCTTATTATTATTAACACTGAATTTATATGTATATTTTGAATTTATTGAAAAATCCTATTACACTGTCATTAAAACTGAAAAAACCTCAAACATTTAATTATTCATAATTTCTGAATTATATAAAATCAAATTATACTACAAGCTATCTAGCTAGCAAATATAAACTATAACTTTTTAAACTAAGTGCATTGGCTTATGCGCTTATGGTGTAGAAAATTAGGTTAGAATTATATGCAATAGTTGGGGCAATTTAATACATGTTTTTTTATTTATTGGTAAGTATCGTTTACTAACGGTATTCGCAGGAACGGTATATATATATACGCGTACAGTAGTAAATCAAATGGAAATTAGTAGAAAATATTATACCGAGTCTGGCCACGCACATCCCCATTTGTTTTCTCTGTACACAGACACAGTTCGATTCATCGGTTAGAATTATAAACTATTGATATTCTTGAAGCAACAACGCATATCTAGTAAAAGATATAAAATTAGGTAATACTTACTTTGCATGAATGATGTTTTAAACTATTATACACTGAAACAGCTCAAACGCGTTCGACACAACTGGACACCACAAACAATGGCGGTCGATGACAGAATAGCGGAATGGCGGTTAAACCAAAAAAAAAATCAATACTCGGTAAACGATTGACGCCGAATCACTCCGCGAAATACACGAAGTCACCGTACCCATGATAATAATACTTTGTCGCAACCTGCATTAACCCCAGCATTAACCTTTTACTGTTAAGCTTATCTGGACAAAATAAAGTTCAGCAAGTGGCAAGCTTGTCGTAAGCATACGTGTTATCTGGGACAAATCGGACAAAGGTGCTTTTGCCGACGGTAGAACTAGAGTCGCAGCAGAGTTACTCTCTTGTATCGATTCCGATACAATCAATATGATAGTCGGTCGCAGAATAATCCCCGCGCGCAAAAGTTACCCCCTTTTATAACATCGGTACATCGATGGCCGCCCTTAATCGTGACGTATGAGAGGGCGCCAATCAAATGCAAAGTAGAAGGGAGCAACAACAGCGAATGGACGCCCAGCATCGCATCGAAGAGGTGGTAAAGTAGGAAGTAGTGGTATAATGTTCTTAGAGGAATCTATATTCAGCATGGAATTTTCCGAAAGAAATAAAATTAAACGCAATTTTAAAATCCAATTTTATTTATTCCATTTTTAATACCTGACAATATTTAACTCACTCAAAACTTTTATGTATATACCAATAAATTCGAAGGAGGCAAAAATTGCTGAATGTTCCTTCGATTTTCTAGTACAGCTCACCACGGTGGCGAAGGGATGAGCAAAACGCTGCTCCATTTCTTGAATAAGTATTGCATATATAATACTAGATAAAGAAATAAGCACCTTTGATTTAAGCAATCTCTCAGGTTTGTGTATTCTTTTGATAAGTTGAATATTACTGAAACTTGAAACTCCAAGAATTAAATTAATTAGTTATTAATAATAAGTTTTGCAAATTGAAGTCGATCGGTCAAACACTTTGTGAGTCGGACAATCTTGAAAAATTTAAAACCGAGAGAAATGCGTTTAAAGATTTACGTATTGGAAATCCGTTGCGTTTCGACTGCGGTGTTTTTGTATTATCATGACTTCCTTCCATCACAGAGGTACCCGGCACGCTGTTTCGGGAATAAAGAGTTGGGAAGCGGCCTGGGATTTTCATAGTATGTTTTCAGGATGCTAAGCTATCGTTTAAACAAAAAAGAAAAAAAAAAAAATTTTTTAGACCCGCTACAAGCGGATCCCCCCTTAAGGTTTTATCTTCGCGTGTGTCCGTATGTGAATCTTTATATCTGACCGGTTTGTGAAACCGTTTTCACGTGAGGCTTTTCACCAGTATGTGTACGCGAATGCCTCGCTAGGTATGAAGCATCAGCAAAACCCTTATCGCAAAGTTTACATATATAAGGCTTTTCACCAGAATGTGTACGCGAATGACTCGCTAGTTTTGCAGGTTGTGTAAAACTCTTATTGCAGAATTTACAAATGTAAGGCTTTTCTTTCGTGTGTGTAAAAATATGTACCTTCAGGTGTGATTTACTTCTAAAACCCTTATCGCAGATTTTACATATATAAGGCTTCTCACCAGTATGTGTAAGTAAATGCTCCGATAGATATGTGGCTCGTGCAAAACCTTTATTGCAAAGTTTACATGTGTAAGGCCTCTCTTGCGTGTGTGTCCGAATGTGTACCTTCAATTGTGATTTCCTTATAAAACCCTTATCGCAAAATTTACACATATGAGGCTTCTCACCAGTATGTGTACGCAAATGTGCGTTTAGGGTTGCAGCATGTGTAAAACCCTATCGCAAAATTTACATATGTATGGTTTTTCCCCAGTATGCGTACGTAAATGCTCCGCTAGGTGTGTAGCTCGTGCAAAACCTTTATCGCAAATTTTACATATATGAGGCTTCTCACCAGTATGTGTACGCAAATGCCTCGCTAAGTGTTCAGCTCGCGTAAAACCCTTATCGCAAAGTTTACATATATGAGGCCTCTCACCAGTATGTGTACGCAAATGTACGGTTAGGGCTGCAGCATGTGCAAAACCCCTATCGCAAAATTTACATATATATGGTTTTCTCCCCAGTATGTGTACGTAAATGCTCCGCTAGGTGTGTAGCTCGTGCAAAACCCTTATCGCAAAATTTACATATATGACGCTTCTCACCAGGATGTGTGGACAAATGCGCCGCTAGGTGTGCAGATCGTGCAAAACCCTTATCGCAAATTTTACATATATGAGGCTTCTCACCAGTATGTGTACGCAAATGTACGGTTAGGGTTGCACCATGTGCAAAACCCCTATCGCAAAATTTACATATATATGGTTTTTCCCCAGTATGTGTACGTAAATGCTCCGCTAGGTGTGTAGCTCGAGCAAAACCCTTATCGCAGATTTTACATATATGGGACTTCTCACCAGTATGTGTGGACAAATGCGCCGTTAGGTGTGCAGGCTGTGCAAAACCCTTATCGCAATTTTTACATATATGAGGCTTCTCACCAGTATGTGTACGCAAATGTACGGTTAGGGTTGCAGCAAGTGCGAAACCCCTATCGCAAAATTTACATATGTATGGTTTTTCTCCAGTATGTGTACGTAAATGTCCCACTAGGTGTGTAGCTCGTGCAAAACCCTTATCGCAAAATTTACATATGTAAGGCTTTTCTCTCTGTTCGTGATCGACTACGGGCGAACACACCTCGTCCACACACTCTTCCTTGGTGGAACCATGTGTCGCCATATGTGGCTCTGAGTGAGGTTTGACTTGGATATCTCCTCTATGAACGCAATGGCAGTTTCCCGTTTCACCAACACCGACATCTACGTGTTTGTCAAAGCTTTCTTTGGTGTTGTAACTCCTCCCGCAGTTCACAAGCGCACGCTGCATTAATTTGTTTCAAGTTCTCTTCATGACCATGACAAACATCTTTCTCGATATATAATGGCGTTACTTGATTACTGAATCCGTTAAAACTTTCTTGTTTAAGCGGTGTTACAATATATGGGCCCATCATCATATCTTCGTTTTTGATGCATGGTATAAACCTAGAAATATGACCATATTAACAACAAGAAAGTAGGAAGCACAAGCATCTGTTCTTTTTTTTTTTTGTTATTATGGAGAAACTACTTGTTAAAAAGCTATAGTAATTAAAAAACGGAATATTTTTATATTAAGTATATTGTTTCAAGATCGTTACAAATGAGTTCATATATCCACAACTACAGGCCATATCTATAACTAAGCTGTACAGAAAACATTATATTACATGTAATTAAAACTATATTATAAAACAGTAGCCCGTTTTGTTTCTAATATCTAGAAAATTATATGAAGGAAACTTTTTCCGAACGAGATAAAGAAACACTGTAACTAAACAGACAATTAATAGAAAGCTACCTACTAACTAAACTTTTGTAGGGAACCTAAACGAGAAAGAAACGAAAATCTAAATTTTTTTAAAAAAAATTAAAATATAAAAAATATGTTTAAAAATGTAAAAATTTAAAAATTTAAGAATTTAAAAATGTAAAAATTTAAAAATATAAAAATTTAAAAATTTAAAAATTTAAAAATTTAAAAATCTAAAAATCTAAAAATCTAAAAATCTAAAAATCTAAAAATTAAAAATTTCAAAATTTCAAAATTTCAAAAACCTGTCAGTAATCAAATCTAACCAATAGCGTCGTTTGTTTGTGTATTTCATTTATTATTAGTTACACCCATTTTATGTCAGGTTCTATCTATATTTTGCAAGAACAAAATGTTCTCTTTAAAACACACAGGCTTCTGTAAAGTTTTTAGTAGGTATGTTATTTTGATTAAAGAGAATGTAAAATCGTATTTAAACTAATACTGAAAAACCGCGCATATGATATCCTGTTTATACCGTTTTTAATTTGACTCTAAGTATCGATTTGGTTCATACGGACAACACTCAATGACATTAGTTAAAACATAAAATAGACAGATAGTAAAAAGATACTCGATTCTACCCACTAGTATCCAAATCGAGACTTTAACTCGATTAGTACTAGGTTCCGAAGCATCATAAATGGTTTCGATTCAATGCAGTGTTCCGGGGGAACATATAAAAGTACTCGTTTCTTCCGGAATTTTTACTCGATCCTACCCAACAATTATTGGAAGGGGTCACCAGGGGGAGGGAGACGATTTTTTTTTTTTTTTCGAAACATCGGGAGAGAATGCATTAAAAATGTTTTAAATCATTTTATTTTATACTGGAATGGGTGAATGTGGAGGGGGTGATTTTTCCATCGATTTCTAGTACAGCTCACCACGGCAGCGAAGGGATGAGCAAAACGCAGCTCCATTTCTTGAATATGTATTGCATATATAATACTAGATAAAGAAATAAGCACCTTTGACTTAAGGGGAGGTTTACATATATTTGACTGGAAAAATCAATTTTTGGTTTTTTGCATTTTTTGAAAGCTTCAAATATCTAAAATACATGGTTAAAGCGGGTTCATAATATTCATTGTTTAAGCCGCTACGGCTTATATAAAGAGCGGGTGTACCGAACACAAACGGAGCATATTAAATGCAATACCATATTCGACTCGGGGCTAAGAAGAAAGTATTAAAGCAGAAAATGAGCCACTACGTCTATACAGTATCTGGACACGGCTCATGAAAAAAACTAGGTGTTTCATTGTTATTTGGTAGAGCTACTTTAATTGGAAAATACAGGAGAAAGTTATAAATATTGCTTGCTATGAGCACTTTGGCAAAACTAAAGCAAGGTACGGCGGAATATGATGGCAAAGGTAACGCCTACGGATCATCAGAGTAGCACAGGAAAAAACGACACATTTATTGTCAAAAGGTGTAGACAGCCTGTGTAAGTGGCGCTTGTAGAGCAAGGTTGAGCTTGCTCATTCATATAGACCTCTTTTGCAAAAAAAAATCAAATGCTATTAGGCCCCTTTATGAAGTTTTTCTACAGTGATTTATTGCAAAGATGCATGGAAAATTGCCAAACGAAAGGACTCCTTTAATTAATGTGGTGTGAAACTAGCTCAAAGATTTACAATGGACACCACACAAACAATTCAACTTGCAAACGTCATTGCGTAATTTCATCAATGAAGGTTATTTTCTGTATACAAATAATGAATGCGGTGGAATTGCAGTAGGACTTGATGCAAAAATTTCGATTGTAATTCTAATCGTCAGCGCATACAAGGGCAGAGCAGAGTATGCTCCAGCGCTGCAAAACTCGTGTGCTGTCTAAGGGAAGCAACAAATTTTGCAAATGCAGAAGTATGAAGAAGAAAAAGGAAGGATGATTATGGTGCTGGAATAGCTGAAAAGTATGGTGAAGTAAGTAGTTCAAATTTTTTGCTGCGAAAATTTGAAACGGTTTTTCTTCAGAAACATGAATTTTCAAAACTGCGTAAGTTCTAGTCTTCACTGTTCATTTTACTGTAATTCTTTTGTTTTCTAATGTACAGATTTTATTGGAGGTTTAGACTATAATATACAAAAAATTGAATATTCCACACATTTTTATATCATCATACACAAAAAAGAATAGAAACATATAATCAAAGTCCAGGTATCTGCACATTGTTTGCTTCACCATATTGGTTAAATTTAAGTATAATTCAAACAAATTTAATATATATTATAACCCTTCCTTTTATTTCAAGTTCAGATCATTTTACGTGTGCTAGAGTTTACGCGTTTGACCCGGTTTTTCTGTGCACATGCTACCTAGATACAAATAACCGAACGTTATAGTGGTCCGTCATAAAAAATATATTTTTTTAATGTTCAAATAATATATTTAATAAAAAATAATATTTAGTATATTTTCCTTTGTCTGAAAAAAAAAAAAAGGTTTTTGGGACTTTTCTGATATATATATCGTCACCTCCTTAAAGCATCTCTCAGGATTGTGTTTCTTTTGATAATTCAATTGAACTTGAACTTTAAAATAATTATTAGTTTTAATAGAAAGTTTGCAAATTGTGCAAAGTCGATGGTCACCTTGTTGATCGACATTTAAAACTTAAAAACGAGAGAAACGCGTTTTAAAGATTTGTATGAAAATCGTTGCGTTCGACTGGGGTGTTTTTGAATATCTGATTCCTTTAGGATATTTAAAAATTTTTGAACCACTGCATGCACAATAAGAGTTGAGAAGCGGCTCTGGATTTTTTATAGTATGTTTTCAGGATTTAAACTAATCGTTTAACAAGACAAAAAGAAAAAAGAGAAGATTTTTTGGACCGTAACACGGGATCCCCTTAAGGTTTATCTTCGGTGTGCCGGTGATGTGAATTCTTTATATCCATTTGACTGTTTGTGGAACCGTTTTCACGTGAGGCTTTTCACAGTATGTTACGGGTCGAATGCTCGCTAGTTTTGCAGATCGGCAAAACCTTATCGGCAGATTTTTAAATATATGGAGGCTTTCATATAATGTGTGGACAAATGCGGCGCTAGGTTTGGATAGTTTTGGCAAACTCTTATTGCAAGTTTACAATATGTTAAAAGACTTTTCACCAGTGTGTACGCGAATGACTCGCTAGTTTTGCGTTGTGGTAAAACTCTTATTCAGAATTTCACAAAGTAAGGCTTTTCTTTCGTGGTTAAATATGTACTTCAGAGGTTTGCTTTACTTTCTAAAACTTATCGAGATTGTTACAATATAGGCTTTTCACAGTATGTGTAAGTAAGATGCTTCGATAAGATTATTTGGTCGTGCAAAACCTTTATGCAAAGTTTACGATGTGTTAAGGCATCTCTTGCGTGTGTGTCCGAATGTTGTACCTTCCAATTGTGATTTTCTTTATAAAACCCTTATACGCAAATTTATCACATATGAAGGCTTCTCACCAGTTGTGATGGCAAATGTGGGTTAGAGGGTTGTGCATGTGTAAATCGCTTTTGGCAAATTTACATTATATGGTTTTCCCAGTATGTGTAGTAAATGCTCCGCTAGGTGTGTAGCCGTGCAAACCCTTATGCAAATTTCATATATGACACTTTCACCAGGATGTGTGGTTACGCAAATGCCTCGCTAAGTGTTAGCTCGCGTAAAACCCTATCCGCAAAGTTTACATATAGAGGCCTCTCCACCAGTATTGTACGCAAATGTACGGTTAGGGCTGCACCATGTGCAAAACCCCTACGCAAATTACATTATATAGTGGTTTTTTCCAGTATGTGTACGTAAATGCTCCGCTAGGTGTGTACTCGTGGCAACCCTTATCGCTGAAAATTACATATATGAACTTCTCACCAGAGTTGTGGACACATGCGCCGTTAGGTGTGCAGGCTGTGCAAAACATTATCCGCAAATTTTAACATATATGAGGCTTCTCACGGTATGTGTACGCAAATGTAACGGTTAGGGTTGCAGCAAGTGCGAAACCCCTATCGCAAAATTTACATTGTATGGTTTTTTCTCCAGTATGTGATTAATGCCTAGGTTGTAGCTCGTGCAAACCCTATCGGCAAAATTACATATGTAGGCTTTCCTCTCTGTCGTGAATGGTAGGGCGACACACCTCGTCCACAACACTCTTCTTGGTGGAACATGTGTCGCCATATGTGGCTCTGATGAGGTTTGACTTGGATATCTCTCTATGAACGCAATGGCAGTTTTCCGTTTACCCACACGCATCTCGTGTTTGTCAAGCTTTCCTTTGGTGTTGGTTACTCTCTGCACACTTCACATACGGGCGCTGTCATCTTAATTTGTTTCAAGTGTCTCTTCATGACCATGACAAACATCTTTTCTGGATATATAATGGCGTTTACTTGATTACTGAATCACGTTTAAAACTTTTTGTTTAAGCGGTGTTACAATATATGGGCCATCTCATATTTCGTTTTTATGCATGGTATAAACCTAGAAATTGACATATTAAAAAGAAGTAAAAGTACGAGAATTGTGTCTTTTGTTTTGTTATTTGAGAACTA
>RXPK01002992.1:0-143458 GCA_004143645.1 Protaetia brevitarsis | reverse complement strand
TTGTAATAATAGGAGAGATACATTTTTAACAAAAAAAAAAAACTAGATATATAATTTAGTTAACCGCTATTTAATTTATTAAAAACATCCTTAAACAACAACTAATAGTCCACCATGTTATAAAATTAAAAACCCTAATACGACGGAGTACACAAAATATATCTGACTTCCCTTTAGATGCTCGCGATGAACAATATAATATTCTATGAAAAAAAATCTTGTAATACCGGTTCGTGTAGCATTATAAAAGAAGAAAGATTTAATAGTTCATCAAGTCCGACGGGTTTAGAGATTCAATGACTTGATACTTGCGATGTACAGAAGATATCTCTTATTATAACCATATAGAAAATTTTCTTTCCGCAGGGAGATACTACACTAAAAACTTCTGATAAAACTTATTACGTACTTTTGTAGGAGTTGATGATCTTATTCGCCCACATGACAATTAGACAACCGGTTTAATTCAAGGCACTAGCATTTTCTTCATTATCAGTTATCTTTAGGCGTGACCATAACAATATAAATCAATCAAAACCAAGGTCAAGCCGTCCACTTCAAAATGCTACTGAAAGTCATTGATGCTAGTAAATGATAGCAAAAATAAATGTGTATATAAATTCGATTTCAAATTAATTCTTTTCAATAATATGTGTATAGTATCGACCATTAACGCACTACTAAATTATACAGTAATAACTTCAAAGCGTAGAAAAAAAAAAAACGATGTAAATTTCCATTGAAAGCAGTATAAGTTGAACGTAGTTAAGATGCTTGAATAAGTACGAGTAATGAAAGGTTGCTTTTCTTTATAACATCAAGAGCGATTATAAAGCGCAGATAAGATAAAGTGTCCGTTGTCGTTATAGGGCGCCAGACAAACTCCACCGCGATAAAATAATGACATTCCATCTGTCACGAATCATAAACTCAGAAACGAACGAGTTCAAATGGAAAAATTCACTAGCAATTTGCTGTGAATAAATATAATTTTGTGTTAATTAGGAAGATAATTTGCGAGTGAGTTTTTAATATTTAGATAAAAATTAATTTATGGTTTAGTTAAAAGGAACAAAAGCAAAAAATTATAATGTTTTCTTGTAATGCATTTTATTTATTTTGCTTTAAAATGCTCATAGTTTTAGAGATGTGGTAATAAGGTTTGATATAACTAAATATAGAATAGACTGTGCTTCCTGATTAAAAATACTCATAAAAAATTGAATCAGTGTAGAAAATTCGGTTTAATAAAACAATACCAAAAATAATATACCAATGATTGGTTAAATTGTTGGGTAACAAATGCGAAATTATTATTGCGGTTGGCAGCATTTGTGATCCATTTTTCATTCTAACAATCACTATGGTATCTATAGTATTTAGGTGTATAAAAAGTTGAAATCGCTAGTGGACTAGTACAAACAGATAGTATTAATATAGAAAAGTCGCTTAACTTTCTAAAATAAAGTAACAAGCGACCCACAATATAATTGTAAACGAAAAATGAAAAAAATGATATCGCTTAGTATGCATTCATTTGCGAGAATATAGACCAATAACTATAATATTTAATAACATTTTTCAAATTAAATAACAGACGGGATTGGAAAATGTTTGTTAAATTACCTTTCCTTAAAAATGGAATAGAACCGAATTAGATAGAAACATACTAACGAAACCTCTGGGTTAATCCAAAATATTAAGCGGATTATGTAGAAAAATCAGGGCATTTATAAAAGTGCACGCCGTGATTGAAAGCTTATATTGAACAAACAAGGCAGACAAGCGCAACTAGATTCAAAGAGCACACACATAGCACGTTATGGGAGACTTGAATTATCAAATGTCGCGCAATATATAAATGAAACTGGATATAATATTAAATTAGAAAACCTTGAACCAATGAAACGCAATTCTCGGAGAAAAATTAGACACGTACGATTTCATATATAGATATATACAGTACGATTATAAGTGATTGAATGGTTTGAACTTTTCTCTGCACAAAATTTTTGTCTCGTTGGATACGTAATGTTTCTTATCAGTGACGTGCAAAAGGGGCGGGCGTTTGATATTGTAGTAATTCATGAAAAATATGTCAGTGCTAGCAAGCCGTCATATCATTGACAGGTGATTGCTATTCTATGTATATTTCGAACATGTTAAATACTCTAAAATCCAGAGCGGAAAATTCAAATCATCGTTAATCATTTAAAATCACTTTGTATATATAAGGTAAAAGATGGTAATTGAACTGAAAACAAGCTCAATAAAACGTTCAATATTGATAGGTTTAAATAACATAATTCAGATGTTATCTATCACTCTCACATTTTCGTTATTTCCTGGTATTTTCAACGGTAAGGCTTAATCGAATTACTTCATTGTTGTTTTTGTTTTTATGTCATATTTTTTTCTTTAGTGGCAATATTATTTCTGTTTTAAAGCCAAGTTCACGTATGTCCGCGTGATATAAATTAAAAAAGGTCAAAGGAAAATGTGAACTTCAAATGAAAGAGTCGTAAGGACATGCAAAAAATAACTTGCAATTTTACGCTATTATTTGTCGAACAAGATTTCTGTTTGGAGGAAGTTCAGAGATAAATTAATTATTCGTAATTATATGATTGTTGTAATACTCGTATATTAAACTATAGTAGTACGTTTTTATTACAAAGGATTTTAATAAATGAAATATTCATTTCCATAACAACTACGCTTTTAATATTTAACGAAATTATTTGATTGTATGGACAAGCCTTATAATTATTAAATCATATAATATATAATTATTAAATAAGTCTTGTCGATACAATCAAATAATTTCGTTAAATATTAAAAGCATAGTTGTTATGGAAATTAATGTTTCATTTATTAAAATCCTTTATAATAAAACCGTACTACCACAATTTAATGTACGAGTATTACAACAGGCATTGCAACGCGTGTTTTTCACATTATTTTTTCTATTTCCTCTCTTAATTTAGTTTAATTTATTATGTAAAATTAGATGCAGAGAATTTTAATGTTTTCATGTTGGCGATGCAATCGTTTCATGCGTAGGCGTGCTCTTCAAAACTAGACGAAAACGTCCAATGGTATATACCATTTGACACCTTTGTGGTGTCAAAACACAAACTGCATTACTAACCAACTTCCCATAAAAGATCACCATATTTGTTTGCACCAAGGGGCAACTTTGTGACATTGAATTGATAATTAAATTCCATATGGAATTGAAATCAATTTTACCCAATTACAAACTCAAGCGCATATAAAAAAAATATTTGAATATGTGTATTATTTGAAAAGTTTAGCCTAACGTTATAACCATAACTGTTTCGCCCAATAAAAAAAAACAATATGCGTCCCCGTTTGCCCTGTCGATTAATGTATCAAATTTTGTATAATTTGTTGAAAGATTCGACTCTATTGCACGAAACGCTTATTGAATATGCACGAAATAGAGAATTTTTATTTTAAATTTCCTTCGCGGCTCACATTTTCTTTTGATCTCTTTATTTTGATGGACAGTCAATGAAAAACTGTCGCCTATTCGCAGGACAATTAAATAACCAAAAAAAGACTGCATTTTTCGAACACATGGAAGGAAGTTGCAATCGTTGCAGGTCGTGGCGCAATCAAAATATAAATTTCTGCTCCTTTTCAAATACAATGATATTCCATACTGTGGGTCATGCCCATACCGTTCATAAGTATAAGAAACTTTCTGAAAAAAAAGAAATACAAGAAAAAAACCATGGTAATTTCTGTAAAACTAATTTGAAGATCCAAATCTATCTCCGTTTTTTCATAAATTACCATTATTTGCCTCATGTATTTACAATGTTTGTTATTTCCTTACGAAAGTATCTTGTATCTTATGAACGTTATGAAAATGACCCATAATGTGGGATGTTATGATTTTCGAGAAAAAGTAGAGAATTTATTTCTGTTAACCTAGCACTTTTTGCATTTGTTCAAAACATCCCAGGTTAAAAAATTAACAAACGTGTTACTCATTTTCAAGGAGTTGCTCATTTATTTTCGAGCTGATATTTTTGTTTTGGACCGCTTGAGATCATTTAGTTATTTGGGCCGTAAGAATTGGATCTCACCTTCAAATAACCCTTTGCAGAGAAATTTAGTAGACTTAGATCAGGTAATGGATCTGGTGATAAATGTTCTTCGTCGCCCTAAACATCCGTCAACTGTCAAGTTGCGTACAATACACTTTAGTGACTCACTAAGTTATCAATGTACCTGGATGCCTTTGTGGGGACATTTGTTCACAATTTTTTTATTTTAATATAATAAGTAATTTAAGCGACCCATGGATGAGTGTATCAGCCCGAAATGATTTAACAATACATCCAGTTACAATTACCTACTGTTATTTTTCCCGTTTAGATCTTAAAACTATTTTCGTTAAAAGTTATCATTTCCTTCACGCATTTTCTTCTGGAAAACACCCTGTCCCTTGTGAGCAGTAGGAAAGCGACCCAGAATATAAGGTGTGATCGTAAAGGAGTGTTTACTCGTGTAAAAATAAATAAAATAGATGATGACGTCGCATCTAGGAAACGGAAATAAATATTTTTCCATCAACTAGTGCCATTTATAACAATAAATAATGGTGTTTTTTTCAAACAATCACTTAATAACAAACTTATTCGGTTTATGGTCGAGAAACAATTGTTCCCAATTAATTAAAGTTTTTCTTGTGACGCTGGAGTATATCATCAATCACTGCCTAGCCTTATTAGTTCTATGCAAGCGGGTGGGAAAGGTATGCACCACGCATCCTCACAAATCTTCAACTCCCAACAAATTCCATCACTTTAACTATTTTTCAGGCGCCTGTCTTCATTCATCCAGCCGTCTTCCGCAACCTCTAACACCAATCCGAGATAAATACAATTTTTGGGAAGCCAAAGCAAACGACACCCGTAAGTCTGCAAGCGATGCTTGGCAGAAGAAGTCTGTCCGAGCATCTCATCATGAATTAGCGTTGGATGAGTGCTACTGCGATCGGTTTTCCCGTTAGTTCTACGACTTAACTTGAGCGCGGCACAAGTCGGTGTGAAGTCACAGCCAGCAATGGAACAGCAGCAGTAGCAGCAGGCGGACAGTCAGTGTGGAGTGTGTAGCATAGTAGTAGTAGTAACCACCGCCCCCGTTGGCAGTGTACTGAACGGTGTGCCGTGCCGTGGTGCGATACCGCGCCTTGTACTAGGTCAGGGTCTGTGTGTATTCCTTCCCCCCTCTCGCACCCAGCCCCGCGGCAGGACACATTCTGATCTGACATTACGTACACGCCGCTTCTATACTCTATCTACTGAGGAGAAGGCCTCGGTCGCCGATTGGCACCTACGGGCCCCGGCTCACTCAGTAATAGTAGTAGGTCGCGTTTTCGCCCCAGTATCGGACAAAGCTGCGATCTGAACGGACGACGGCTGGGGAATCGCGATTGCAAAGTCCGAAATCGGTAAGGCTAAATGGTGGGGGAATGTTATCATGCGGCTTTTGCATATATTGCAATCACCGTGGCCGCACACTGTTCTGTCTCATGTCAATACAGTCCATACATCCTTGACTGCCAAACTTCATCAAACCGCATCAATGGAATGATTCAAATGCTTCGGGGCAGAAGGTAATACGAAAACTTCCAATCCCATGTCATTGCTCCCATTAATGAATCATTTTTTATTATTATTATTGCAGAAACTGCTGCGCATCAGTATTAGTACTATTGAAGATTTCTTAAATCACCTTCTTTGACGATGACTTCGTTTGCTTCTTCTTTGCTGTGTAGCAATCCATGACACCGACTAAAACCCAAATTCTGTAAAAGCAATAACTTCCATGCAGTCATTTTGTTTGTTACAGTTTAGCCACGTTCTGTGAAATAATAAATATAGATAGTAAAACTTTTATTGGAAAACTTTTAATGAAAGTATCTACTATACTTAACACATACATACACGCCTCAAAATAGTTGACATGAACATACTTTCGAATACTCATACCAAGTTTAAGTGTCGCTGAAAATTGTATTATAACTCACATAATTCATACAATTAGTTCAAACTATTGTACAATTTTAAATATAAATATTAATTCTACATATTATTTTGGTGTAAAATCATTTCTTATGATAATGTATGAGAAAGATATGATTTTCAAGAAAATTAAATTTTGATTACAAATGTTCTTTTTATTGCAACAATCAGATCAAAATCTTATTGTTACTAGGTCTGTAAATGGAATTCTAATATTACAACAGTCCAAGTTTGGGAGGCTTTGTATTAATGTGAGACAAAAAAATAAAATAAACGCGTTTGTTCATATAGTAAAAAGAAAAAAACACATTTTAACAACATACTTCAAATAGTGACTACATAACTATATAAAACAAATGTACATAAATTCACTTATATAAACGTATTTGTTAAGTGTAATACAATACGAATACACATATATGTATATGTGTTGTGACAATCTCTTAATTTCAAATTTAGTTTGGTTCAAAAGTTTCATTCAATTTATTAGTAAGAACTACAAATTCGTGTCCCTTATTCTTCTCCACAAAATAAACACACATACAGTTCACATACAGAAGAAACAATATGTACTTATGAAAAATATAGTTAACGAGTTTAAAAAAAAAATCCCAAATTTTTATTTGCATCAGAACATTGATATAGATTTGTTTCTGGGCATCATGCGACCATTTCAGAAATGGAATTAACAAGATAAAGTTCCTCTCAGGAATATCCTGATGACGGCAGCAGAACCACTGCCGAAACGTTGAATTCCAATAATCCGATAAACGCCGAACAATAGCTCATAAACAGTGGACAATTCAAAATTCAAGATATTTTATTTCAATTTAAAGAAATGCAAATTGACTTAAAGTTATATGAAATCTCGATATCTTTGATACGAGTAAAGGAGAATTTGAGATAGAGGAAACCATTGGCCTAGCAATATTCTACCTTTAATTTTCTTAATAAAACTTGATCATTTATCTTTATCATACTTTTAGATATCATATTGCGTTCAGAAATACCAAATTAAAAATTTTATAAACAAAACATTAAGTCAGCTTTGCAGTCCATTTGCATTTTGCAGTCATGATATTTCAGATATCGTAATACCTTCAAATTACGGGGAACTAACCTTTGCAAATTGCAATAAAATTTAGAATGTTTAGAATCAAAACGGCTTGATATTTTTATGATGAATGGATGTGATTAATCGTCCACACTCTATTAATATTTTATCTAATTTTAATTTTTTTAAATTATTTTTTGCCAATTAATTTTAAAAGTCTTTCTAAAGCCGTTTTGATTCTAAACGAGATTGGGAAACTTAGATTTATTTAAAATGAAATTTCTCGATCATTTATTTATTTTATTAATTACTTTTTAGCCTACAAACGTCGAAAATAACACATGTTCTCTCTTAAGGAAAAATGGTCTAATAATTATCACATATGAAAGAAAGTATACATATTTTCGGTGGCACTATATCGGAAGTGCAAAAAAGTGGAGAATATCATCAATAAATTCCTTAACATGAATTAAAATCAATAAATAAACAAGTTCAAGAAAAAAATGGTACAAAAGGTCTACAGTGTTATCTTAAAGAAATATATTAATTTTGCAGTTCTTTTCGTATTTAAACTATAATCTTACTAATTTTCTTATATAAAATTGCTAGAAAATTGATTTTTCTGATGTTTCCATTAAATTTTTGAAACAGAAGAAGCAGTTTTATTATCCCGAATCTGATATATATACAATTGAAGAAAGTGAAAATATATGGATGTTATACACCTATTATTTTTCACTTCTATAGATTAAATGATGCATTGCGAGTATTACATACATACGTATATGTATCATCAGCTGTGCACTGAACTAAAACAATAAATAGAAACTAGAAACAATTTGTTTAAGATTTAAATTAGTAATAATATTCTTATTTTTATTTGGAGAACGAACTTAAAATAAATATTGTTATCTTTTTTATCACGAGTGCATAAGTTTATTATTGCGACAAATCTGTACTTTAAATTTATCATAGATTAAAGATATAATCCACTTACGTATACAGTATGAAGGCATGAATATCCGGAGAAGCTTCCAAGGAATACATTTGGTATGTAAATATGATTGTTAGTTAGAGTAAGAGACGGATAGCATGAGCTCTACGTTGCCGAATTAGAATCGCATTCTTGGCACCATATTGACATTTATCATAATATTGTTAAAATAAAAAGAGATAAAATATCAATAGTTTCAACTAGATGTCGAGTAACTTACTCAAGTAACTATATATATCTACAAACTAATCCACACAATTTTCACATCATACTAAAGCAACAAAAAGGTTAATTATCATAAAATAAGAAATTTCCGTTAGTAGGTAGCAAGGAAATCATTTCTAAATTCAGTTAATTACAAATAACCCAGCAGTTATAGGAAGAACATGTTGCAATAGCTCATTAAAATATAAAAAAAACGTCGATAAATAATACATGTAGTTATAAACAATCGACATATTTATACTCTAATCACGTAACATAAACTATAAAATCTCAATCAAGCATGGCCATTTTATTACGTACATTCAACAACGCGTTTCTCTGTTATTTCAAAATGGCAATTTGTATTAAAATTCTCTCTAACGTACTATTTATACATCGGGATTCCAGGCCAATGTTTTTAATGACGACAAATTAATATATACAGAATTATTTAGTTAAAATTAAGAACGCTTCAAGAACCGGACTTATATATGTTCATTGTAGAATCTCTCCCCGAAGTTCTTAAAGAAAAATGAACAAAATTTCATGGAAGTATAAAATTAATATATTCTGTAATCCTAGCCGGACCTACATGATTTTAGTTTCACTTCAATCGTATTAAACTAACCCATCATATGTTAATCAATACGGTAAGTAAACGTAAATATTTTATTTGTAGCTCGCCTTACTTGCTTTGTAAATATTTAAAATCAACCTTGCATTTCGCTCACTAGAATGAAAATATCACTTCCTCATCTGTCCACGAACAACATTTCAACGATTGTCAATTTTAAAATGGTCCAAAAGTGAAATATGTTATAAAAATCAATCGTTGTTCTATTGTAACGTACAAATATTTAAAATTAGAAAAAATAAAAAGTATGAGCATATGTAATCAACAAGAAGCACTACATTATGTAAATGGTGTAATGCAACACACAATGAATTTGTTGATGGTTGATTCTCTGTTGCGTTTTATTGTTATGTGCAATAAAATGAAATGGTTTTAAATATATGCACATGCAGTATGCAATATAAGACAAACAGAATACACAAGGAACCACAGTAAATACTCGAATAGATACCAACGTGATTGGTTAGGCAGGTGGGATGAGTTACAGGATAAACCAATGAGATTACTTTTTATTACCGTACTTAAATATGGTTCCCTATTTACTTTCAAAGTATAGTATGATAATTCCAATTTGAATTCTTTTCGTTTTATTTCCGAAATTCCATAAATCGAAAACTTTCCAATAAGTCGTTCAAAATTTTGTTTAGAACTGGATATTACAAACTCACTTGCATAATCTAAATTCAATATTTGTTAAACCGTTTTATATTTAGATATTAATTACTCATTTTCAGTAATACAGCTTTATGCTTACAGCTCACACATTGAGATAGAAATAAACAATTCAAATATAAAAGGAATTTTGAATCTTTTCTTATCATTATATATTGTAGGTGTTTGCTTTTTTCAAATACACACATTTTTTTTTTCCTGAAAGTACATATAAATATCTTATAAAATTTAAAGAACATTAAAAATTAAATTATCTTTTTTCCTGGTTATTTGTGATAACTTAAAAATTCAAGAATATACTGTTCTTATGTAAGCAGCAGGTAAAATTACGCTTGTCAAGAAATTATTACCTATTATTTTTCTTGTGGTATTCTTTGTTACCAAATAAAATGGGAAGCTATTATCTATCTAAAAAAAACCTTACTTTACAACAAGTAACTGAGATTTCCCTAGCATATTTTGATCTAGAAAGTAGCATTGTGTGGACACGGAACCGCTAAGCTTCCACCTTTCATTATATCGGATCCTGGGACTATTATAACGAGAGTCAATGCACGTGGACTGTCTGTCTCATCGAGGAGGCGGGGCTATTCTGATAAAGACTTAACCCTGACCTTGCATCTTGCACCTTCCGCACACACGAGACTTGGTGCCGGCACCATTCGCGCCAAAATATTCACTTCGGTGCGACCCCGAAATCATCGCAACGATGAGAACTGCGCGAAAAAACCGAAAAAACGAGAAAAAATTGTTTCACCACATTTTGTTGCCATCCCGAAGTAGCGATTTTATAATGTGACATTCAAGGTCGGCTAGTCAGACAAAACAATAAAAGAGATTATTATGATTGATAAATACCTTTATCCATCCTCCATGAGCGGTAACGAGGGAGTACAATAGGTACAAGTCGATTTCATGGCCACCTAAAATGGGGGCTCGACGAAATGGAGTCCTGCAAACAGCGTATTATTCTGTTATGGAAGCGCGCACAACCGCCATGTAAACTATGTACGGTGTATAGGATTTATAATGTGTGACTTACCCGCGACTTTCGTGAAAGTGCTGCAGGTCCCGGAGGAATCCATCCCGTTCTTTGGTGTACGTAACAGGATCCTTACCAAGAATTTTGGCCATAGTAGCACAAAATCCTTGTTTACGGCACTACACGTGTCACTGCAAAACATTGATGTTCGTCAACATGACCGATAGTGTGATGGGCCGAGCCGGAATCGTGGACGCCGCGAGATTATCAGACGGCCCCGACGTCGGTATTGTTCACCTCCCGCACTAGGGATGCTCGCACCTCGCAGTCGCTGGCCAGGCAGTAGACGACTCCCTGCGCTAGCAAGACGTTGCACTCACTCTGACCGTAATAATGCGCAGAACCATTGCACCCGCGATCATTGAACGTATGTTTCAAAAGAATTCGTCAAGAAACGGCGATTTCTTCGTATTTCCACTTTGTAACTCCATTAAAAACCCTCATACACATAAAAATTCACGCAACGAACTTTACCGTGTTAACCCATGATGCTTGACAAAACCCATTACAACATGGCTGCCGGCTCGAACGTTATTATAAGGCGCGAAAGGGGAATTTTAAGATTTGTTTGAACCTTGTCGATAGATTCTCGTGTTTTCCTACCACATATAAACCATATTTCACTCAAATTAAGCACTTAAACCACTTGGTACACTCACTTTACTGTACTGGGGATCAATAATAAAAATTCATAACTTTTTGACAACACAAATAACAGTTCAAATGAAAATAATGTTACCCGCGCCATCTGTCTTTCAGTTGACCTGTTTTGACGAAATCGTTAACTCAATCGCATAAATAGAACCTTGATATTTTCATTTTCACTCTTGTATTTATAATTTGTAAGATTGTGAAAATAATAGGAATTCCAGTAACCACGTGTAAAGGTAAATTGTTCTCAGTTTAATCTAACACTAAGAAAATGGTTTATAAGCGGAAGAAATACCATTACGGTGATACGCATTTGAAAAAGAAGTGGCGTACTAAACGTAGAACTAAAGATCTAGATCAGGTATTTTAGGTTCCATGTCTCAGGCCACGAACTTATTTGGCTGTCTATTTAAAAAAGAATGTACCTATAGTATTTAGAATATATTTTGCTAATTATATTTAATTGTTGCAGATTGATGAAGATATTCAGCCAGAAAATATAGAAAATTTAGTAAACCAAGAAGTAGATTTCGATAAACCTGGAAATGCACAATTTTATTGTGTGCATTGCGCTCGGTATTTCATAAACGATCAAGCGATACAAGAACATTTTCGAACAAAAGTCCATAAAAGAAGATTAAAAGCTTTAGAAGTTGAACCATACACTATTGAAGATTCGGAAAGAGCTGCTGGTCATGGTTCTTTCTCTGCACCTACTAAGAGAAAAATAGAAACGCAACCTAGTAAAGAAGAAATCAATTGTAAAAAAGTAAAGCCTTCGTAAGTTCAAGTAATTCAAAAAATAAAACAATAGGAAAAATACTCCATAACCTTAAAATATGTCAACTCATTTCATTACCGTAAGAAAAAGTGAAATAGATATATATGAAATTAGCCGTAGATAAAATTACCAAATCAAATTTACAAAAAAAAAAGAAACAATTTTAAATACAGATATTTTGAAATCATACTGTCGATATATTTTCAACATATTTTGTAGTCACCACTATAAAATCCAAACATTAGGAAAAATTACATTGCCACGTAATAAATAACTATACAATTAGACCATAACACAATTTTGTCTTTGTCACTATCTGTAACTATTTCCTAACCTAAAAATTGAATAGAAAAATAAGTTAGCATTAGAAATCCAATATTTTTGATTTTCTTTAAAAATGCCGTATGGCATTTGATAGGTATAATACATTCTAGTAAACTTTAATTTACCCAAGGGTAAAGACTTATTATCAATATGTGGAGCATATATAAGCATGTCCCTCGAGTGTGTATGGTTGTACGACAATATTCATCGGCTCTGTATATTACAGGTGATAAAGCTAGTTCGAATTTTGTCGTGTTAACTCCCTTCATAGATTTTGAAGAACGGCTGGAAGAGAAAGTTGAATTAGAAAACAATATAAAATTACGTGGGAAAGCGATCGATTTAGATAAATATATAAAATATTGGGAATTTTACAAGCACTTAGATGAGAAATTATCAATCTTAAATGCCACGAAACGTGGTATAGCTGAATATGTTTCTGAGCTAATGAAAGAACCCGAAAAAAACAAGGAGGAAATTGAAAAAATGCATTTACATTCTAAACATGTAAAAGAGAATTATAAAAGTTTGCGAGAGTATACTTATCCTGTTGAAGAATGTGCTGCAATAAATGCGCTATCGATACCAAATGTTTTAGATAAACGCACACCTCATGAAGATAGTTGAAATTTTACATAGTTTTTTAGAAAAACCTACCCAGGAAAGTAAGTGCCATTTTATGTTAGCAAAAGATGCAAATTTAATTTATTATTTAAATCCCACTTTCTTAGTATTACAAAATGAAGCGGCTATGTTTGAACATGCTTTAATAAATTATGGCCATGAGACATTATTAAATCATGATTTTATCTCAACTGTTAACTCTAGTTTTAGTCGTAGTATAATCATTGAAGGTTGTTGCACCGATCATATGAACCAGAAACATGCATATACAGTGTGTGAAGAAGATTCCAAATATAGCATATCGAAACTGCATTTTGTTGGAAATTCCACCTTGTACTCATTTATGACATATTTTGCAAAATTTTCAATTCAACTGGGCTATTTTCCACTAAAATTTTATACATTTGGTAAAGAATACTCCCCTGTACAATCAGATGAAAAGAGTTTATTAGCTTTAAGTCAATATTCCACAATAAATATAATTTCTATTATTAAAAATAATGAAGACGATAACGAAAAATCGTTTCAAGACTTCATCGAAGTTGTAAAAACCTTCTATGATTCCCTAAATTATCATTACCGGCTAGTTTACCTTCCAGCAAATGAACTAAAGGATTATGAAAGTTTACGTTTATCAATACAAATGTTCTCACCACACTTTCAAAAGTACATAGAAGTGGGTAACGTTTCATTATGTGGTAACTACTTAAGTAAACGTTTGTTAGTTACTTACAATGAAAACAAAACTCGTAAATATCCTAATATTATCTCTGGTACTTTTCTTAACGTCCAAAAAATTTTAGCCTGTGTTTTAGAGTATAATGATGTATGTAATAAAGAATTGTTATCGAACTGTTTAAATAAATATGTTCCAATGTAAATGGTAGTTGTTTATTTTTATCAATAAGAGGTTTAATATCGCCTTCGTTAAAATATTTGTCATTAATTATACCAAAAGTTAAAAAATTGAATTGGAAGGACTTCCGATGAAAATAGATTATGCTTTTTTTCTGATACAATGATTTGTCTTTTTTTTTTTGTTTAAAGATTCATATTAATTAAGCATATAAAATATGTTTATTATTAATCTCTTCGTTTTGAGGTAACTTGCATTGCATGCGTATTATTTCAACTTCCAACTTTATGGGAGATCGATTCTTTTTTGTAAGAAATGATTCGTATATAAAATGAAATCATATTTTATTACCTACAGCAAAAGCTACATTAACAAACATCTTGTATAAGCATACGTAAATTTATTAAAAAGCAAATAAATCACATTGATGTAGATTGTGAAATTAAAATTCAAATAACCTATGACAAATATATTTCCCACAAACATGCAAAGAAAAGTATAGGCTAGCATGGTAAAGTTTAAAAATTCAATTCTATGTGGATGTACTCTGCAGTTATCAGTTCCACGGGTTTTATTCTACCCCTCAAAAAATAAAGGATAACATTGCAAAAGACAGAAAAAAATTGTTTAGAAAAATTTGGTAAGACTAATAGGCAAGGGGGACATATTGTCCATAAGGACCTCTGCAGGTTGTTGGGGCGTCTATAGAAAAAATATAAGCACGATTTGCCACTTGTAAATTCTAAGTCATAATAGTTAGTATCGTTAATCATATTTTATACACAATAAATGACAAAACTTGAGAATATTAGTGTACTTTTTAGCCAAGTTGCAAACCTTAATTGTGATTCTCTGCGTTCTCTGCTAGTTGATTCCGTTGAGTCTCCATTTTGATGGTATCAGAATATATAGATGGCGCATGTAATCAGCAAGTAGCATTTTTAAAATGGCTGTTGGTTTTTATTTTTTTAGTAAAAAGATGGTAAAAAGTGGCAGAGAGCAGGGAAAGACAGTTGCAGAATGCGGATATCGGTATGTTGTTTAAAAGTTGCTCATCTCTTCATAATTATGCCAAATCCGGTTTCTACTTACAATTTATAACCATTCAGTACGCTATCATACCTAAAAGATCGATAAATATTGGTGAATCGTTCGTTGTCTTTTTTATTTAAAAAAAGTGTTTTCAATAATAATAATGCGTAAATTCTGCGAAAAACTTTACTATCGTTTTTCTGGGTTTATCTACACCATTATTCTGAAAATTATGAAAATCGGGAAGCTTCGTTATTCGCAAACAATGAATATTTTTT
Source organism: Protaetia brevitarsis (assembly GCA_004143645.1). Classification (NCBI taxonomy): domain Eukaryota; kingdom Metazoa; phylum Arthropoda; class Insecta; order Coleoptera; family Scarabaeidae; genus Protaetia; species Protaetia brevitarsis. Next base: position 128,250 of record RXPK01002992.1, on the reverse strand, counting down.
TCTGAAAACTATTTTTATGGATTTGTTGAAACTTTTGAAAAGCTCATACAATAATAAGATATAGATTTCTTTTTATTTTACAAATATAAAAATAAAAAAATAAGGTCCAAATCTATTAGTAGTCTAGGGCACATATAAACGCTACGCCTCGTTTGATCCAATGTGATTCTGGTTCCTTGGTGGGCACTTCTACGGCTAAAACATAATTAGTGGAGTGACCCGTAGTGGAGAGTGTGCCGGCCCTCGTTAGGGTTTTATATATTGGACATTCATATACATTCGGCGGTTTAACATGGTTTTCTTCCGGTAGAAGCCATATGCACGGCATGTCTGTTTACAAAAAAAGAACATATTTATAACACTGCCATGTTAATGTAAACTTAGCAATCATTAGTAATTTTAAGAATCAAAAGTATAAATATGAAAAGGATAATAAGTACATATGTCACTTACTGGTGTAGAGTTCTTTAGGAAATGACTCATCTAATAGGTAAGTACTTGGATTCCATCTTGCGCCTTCTAAAAATAACCCGTAAATGACGCAGCCGTCGTTTGGTCTTGCTTTAGGTTTGTCTGACAGTACCTAAAATATAATTAAAAGGAACAACGTAAAATAAGCAACACGCATAAGTAGAAATCTACCTTAAATGAAAAATTAATTGTGTCAATCGAGACCACGTATTTTCTAGCGAAATTTTGAAGGGTACCAGTCAAGAACGCTTGTGGAAAGTAAAATCCGGAAATCCAGAATGCCGGAGGAATACCTTCTGCCACCCACTTCATAAGAAAGCTCACTCTGTCGTTCAGATCATTAACCCAGGAACCTGTGAGGTAAAACACGTTTTATTTGTGAAGTTATATCTTATGTAATTAGTACCTAAAGGCTTTAAAGATGGATAGGCTTTACTAGCCCAAACAACTGGCACAGCGTTAGTATAAAGGCTGTTGGACATCTTCTCTAAGGCTTCAGACATTACGACTAATCCTTTAATAGCTTTTAGCAGATCGCGTAATGTTTGCATGATAACTTTGATTAGTTTATTATATCTGATAGCTTCTTGAATTATTACTGTATTCAATGATTCCTCATAAAGAACAGGATATCTGAAAATGTAGTCGATACATTTGTGGAAAATCTGCGTATTGTTCTTTTTTACCTGTAAGATATCAATTCCAAATCGAATTCTTTTGGTATCTTCTGCAGAATGGAGTTGGCCGCTTGTTGTATGACTTCCTCTTGACTTGCTGCAGCGCCACCTACTTGTTTCGGCTGAAGCATCAGCAGCGTCGCTAGACAACTCACCGTCTGGGCCTGCGCGTAACTTATATCGGCATTAGCGTGCATTCCAAACGCTGCAGGATCATCATTCAGCGGGAAAGTTTTGATGTAATCGAAGTAATCTAGAAGAACAGCTTCTCCTGGTAACTGCAATTTTAATACGAACAAATGAAGTGTCGAATATAAATAAATTTGATGTACGGAAACGGACCTGGTGATAAAAATTATTCTGGTCAAACACATAACTATCACACACGACTTCTATCTTGTAATAATCAGATAAAATATTCATTAAGCACCTGCGATCCCAATCATCAGTTACCCTACCGCCGTAATTAATGTGTCCCGCTGTGTAAGTCAATACTTTAAAGGGAATATCCATGTACTCCAGCAGGAACATGTGTAACTGTGATATGCAAATTTTTAAATCACCATCGGTAAATTCGTAGGGAATATTGAAGCCCAGCGGACCAAATTTCCTCCGCTCCAAAAGAATCGAATGGAACAGGCATAATGAGAATAGCAACCACTTGAACGTCACCACTTTTTCATGAGAGGAATTGAAGAAGTCGGCCACGTCCATGACTTGATTGTAAAAACCTCGCAGCATATTCGCCTTAATTCCTCGTGGCGGTTCTACCGTCATCTTACAACCATTCTGCAAAATGGAGACGGGAAAGTCGGGCGAGGGCGTGGAGGTCAGCCACATGCGATATTCTTTGTGCACCGTGTCGGGATTTATATTTTCTATCAATCTTTCGAGGCGAGGCATCCAACTGGGTGCTAAATGACAGTTCTGGAAGAAGACCCATGATCCGATTTCCGTGGCTTCGTTAGATCATTTTTTCGGCTCTCGGTCCCTGACCTTGACCTAACGATATCGTTAACATTCGCTTAGAGAACCGCATTCGGTCCGCGAATTTAAACAAATCCGCTGCAGGATCCGTTCCCGTCGATAAGACGAATATTAGGGGTACAGTAGAACTTGATTCCTTGAACATTTCCATGAGATCGCTGGATTGCGGTTCTACAAACTGGGGTCCTAGTTTTTCGGTCAAGTAACACTGCATGCGTTCGTTACTTTATCGGATCTGAGGGTTTTCAAAACTATCATTTTTTGGAAGTCATCAAACTTGGTGTCGAACGGTTTTGGCAAAGGTTCCCTATCAGGAAAAGAAAAAAAGTTTATACGCATCTAAAGAAGATATTCAGGTGATATTACAGGTGTGGTTCTAGGTGTTCGAAAATCTTTTTATAGTGAACCTTGTTTTCCGCAAAGGTACGTACAAAAGGTTGGAAATTAGGTAGAATTTCTAGGGCCAATATTTCATTCCAGGACTTTTCAGAAAGCCATTCACGACATGGATTTGGGGTGTCCTGAAAATCAACCAAAATTTATTCTTTTTTTTTGTAGTTATTCAACATGGAAACACACCGACAAGGGGCTACCACCAGCTAAAAAGTGATGCCATTCATGTGGATCGATTTGCTTAAGATCCATGAGGATTCTAATACACATTAGGAAAGCAAAATGGAGCTTGTGTTTCTCGAACAGGCTTCGACAGACGTTCTTGTATAAACTGAACGTGAAATAGTCGTTGATAATCTTGACACGCAGTGAAATATCCTCTATGGGTGAGAAATGGTGTTAAGAGGAATAAGATGTAGTGGTAACGAATAAAAACCTGATTTTTCTGTGTCCGCCATGCTGCCAATGAAAATTTTGATGAACCACTCTAAAGAGTATTGATACATAGGATCGATGTTAGATAAATCGGCTAGACAGAAAAACAGAATCTGTCCTCTATTCGCAACTGGAATATATTGACATCTCGTGTTGTCTATGTCGATTTGTGTGATTTCTGCAGCCTCTACTTTAGACTAGAAAATAATTTGTCAATAGAATATCGTTGCTTGTAAATGTAGTTTACTTTTATATCGTCGCTCTTCACTTTCGACGCCTCTAGCATAACAATAAACTCCAAGTCATCTAAAGGAGATCCCTCTGATACACTCAACTTGTATAGGATACGTTCCTGAATCTCCTTCAATTCCTGCTTCATTTGCGCAATTCCGACTATTATAGCGCTGCGTTGCTCCTCAAGATCAGGTCGCTCTTGCATGACGACCATAGCCAGTAACTGGTCCTCAAGACCGCTCGGTACGAGAGTAAAATTCACCAGTAAAACTTTAACGGCCACCTCTGGAGTGTAATGGGGATTAGAAAGTTTCGTCGTGATAAATAGTTGGAAGTCATCGTTGTATGGAACAATCGCGTCTCCTATCTTCATCATCCACGTGCCGGACTGCTTGAAAACTTGCCGGTTTAAGATCGGATCCAAGGCTGGATCTATGTCAACGCCGACGTTTTCAATCAATACAGGTTTTCCGAAACGGATAGCTGATTCTAACGTTCTAATTAGATCCTTGTCAGCTTGTTTACAAATGGATAGTCCGCGAGGTTTGCACTGTAAAAAAGTACATTTACGGTGACATAATCTACCATTAATTTACACTTAGCCTGTGCAAATGTAATTTGATTAAAGTACTTTTCAAACTGAGTCTACTCTCCGAGGAAATCAATACGTAATATCGAGGGTTGAGAGCCGATTAAACAGGACATCCTGCATGCTCAATGCTAAGGAGGTAATTAAAAATGAAAACGGGTTAAAAGGTCTTTAAACAGTTGAAAAGTTCTTCTAATTAATTTACTTAATTAGATGACGAAAAAACCGAAATATTTCTTGGATTTATTGACTGATAAATGCATGTTGCTGGGACAATTTAAGGGCTTAATTTACTTAATTTTTCAAATTAATTTAAGCAACATTAAGTCGTTTTGATACGAGCCTTGACTTAATTAATCCATTCAGCGTGTTTTTTTTTTGTAGTGAAGCAAATTCATTCAATTTTCATTTCTTACTGATTATTACTTCAATGCTAAAAAGGCATTGGGAATTTGAACAATAATAATAATGCGATGTATTTTACTGTGAGGAGTTGTAAATAAATCACATTGTCCGGGAAATGATACAAATGTGTATGTTTAAATCCATCCAAATGTTTAGCTGAAGTAGGATCACCCTTCAATTTTTGAATATTCATAGACAATCCTACTAAAAACATTTGGGATTGTTTTGTAACTTCAGAAAACCGTCTGCATTCAGTCGATTATTTGAAGAAAGCGTAAAGTGGATACTGTATTTGACCAAAAAGACTTAAGTATATTTGAGCACGAATATTTAAAGCTGCTTTACAAGACAGAAGTGGTCAACGTTAAAACTATTTTTGCATCTTTTTCTGCAGTTAATAATACGCAGGGTTTTTCCAAAATTTTGTTTTGTCTGGATTATCCTTATTCAAGGAAAAAATAAAAAAAATAATATGAAAGGATACACCTGAATTCATAGATTCTAGTCAATGTCATAAAGCAAAGATTGCTTTTTTAAGGCGAGATAGCTTCTGATAAGAATCTTGTTGGTGATATTTTGCAGAACATTTTGACTTTGTCAGATTAGACAAATATTAAACGGTTACACTATTTCTTTGCTCCGAAAAGTTCTTGTACAAAGTCCATTTCGAAATGCATTGCTTTTTGAAATGTTATCAGAACTGCAAATTCTATCAAAGGTAAAGCATTACAGAATCGATTTTATGGATAATATTTATATATAAATCTTTTTCATATAAAAATGAAATAGTTTTATAGAGGTAACGTCTTCATTTCCGCTGCGGTTTCGGGCGCAGTCAATCGCTGATTTCTCTTGCTCAACATTCTAAGACTATTCCGCGAGGGTTGCTATCTGTAACGAATCTGGGCGATTTCGGTTTTCGAATGTTCCGGTGTCTAGGTAGCGACGAAGAGTGTAACGGACTGTAAATTTTGTCACTCCTATTTTTTTCTGCTATCACACGCACAGAACGTCGTTGTGTAATGTGACAATAGCCAATCTCTTTTTTACACTTATCGACTCTCCTTTCGGCATCTTTTTAATACTATTTTCACAAACACCACAATTGATACCCGTATCGTAACTGGTTTACTAATAGAATAATTCACAAGTACGATATCAATTATTCCCTGCTATGGTGGAAGACCTTCAGGAGACATCTAGGTGAAATTTTACAACACTGTCCACCCATCCCTCTATTGTAAATATGCTTGTCGGCGTTCCTTCAAATATCATTTGTAATGGTTTTATTACCTGCTATTGGGTTAAATTAATTTTTCTCTTTAATAGGTTTATTCTAATAATGATTTCCGTCTTAAATACTTTGTTGTTATGTTTACTTTATTGTAGAAATTTTTACAATAATGGATTTTTTTTTAAAATTATACTAGTTTTCCTAACCTCAATGGCCGGTAGTGTAGGTATTTACCTACAAGATGAGAAATTAGAATATTTCTTTACCATCCTCTTTTGTGTGTAGGCTGGCTTTCCTTCTTGATACACTTAAATATTTTGAATGCTACACACTTTGCAAAGTAAAATTAATAGATAAATCAGAAACCCTGACATTTCTTTTGAGGAGATTTTTGATTGGTGTTAGTGCTTTCAAAAACTGGAAGGGGATGTAGCTATTTAAGTGTATAAGTAATTTTTATAGATAAAATTGCTTTCCTAAAGATAAACAAAACAATTGTGACAATTATGTGCAATAGACCTTGTTTTAGACAACTCCTTTTAACATGTTTAAATTCCTACCAACATGAAAAAAAATATTCAAATACGAAATGATGATTATTGAAACTGACTTTTTTGCTTGAAATACGAACTGGGGAACTAACCTGTTTTTGTTCTTGTTATTTTTTCTTTTAGTTAATCTAATGTATTTTTTAAGTACTCATAAGTTTGTATTGTTTATTGTATGTGTTTTTTATGCTTATTTGGTGGAAACACTGTTGGGCAATAAATTTATTATTATTATTATTATTTAAAAAAAATGTCTGGTACTGTTAATAACATCATACTTATGAGTAAAGCACGGACAAACTCGTTCGGAGAAACGGGGAAGCGGAAAACTCAGTGGCGTTGCCTACACGCAGTCTATGCCTTGGAACTTGCATATGTATCTACATACATATTGCTGTGGTCTGGCACCCCGGATTTCGAAAATTCAAATTTATATTTTTGTTCATGCCAATTTATCTTTATCAATGTCACGAAAGAGTTTCCACAATTTTAATATTTTATTTTGATAAGATTTTGTTAATAGAATTGATTGTTAAATTTAATTTAATTGTTCATTTGTGTATATTAATTTCATTCAGTTGTACATATTGTGTTCACCAGTATTGTATATTTTATTCAATGTATATTCTAGAATTTTCTTTGCGATTCGTGCGACTTTGGCGCACGCAAGTTTTGATATATGTATACGACTGTTATCCCTTAGGGGCGCTTAGTTACCAGATTGACGAGCGTGAGTACATTTTATTTTAGTTTCTTTGCTACCATTTTGGTAATTCATTTTTATTTTAAGATTTGTTCGTTTATTGCGATTTAAATCGGCCATCTAGGAACTCATTAAATAATAATTGCTGTTGTATTTTTTTGTGTACACGATTGGATGTAAGATCAGTTATTATATTTGTTCTAGAAGGTATTTTTAGTTTAAAGAGTTAATTTTTCCGTTTTTCTAGTTTACTGTTTTGTAATTTAATAGTTAATCACCACGGTTTAGGTGAAAAGAAGCATTGTGCTTGTAATTAAAATTCAATTTTGTAAATTTTACTTGTTTTGTCCACGTTTACATTAATTTAGTTTGTTTTAAATTTTGAAACCACTCTAGAACAAATTTACCCTTTTGTTTTGTTGAAGGATTTGAATTGTCCTTTTGTAATTGTAGATTCATGCAGTTTTTGATTTCGTCCAGGAGTCTCAGTCCATGGTTTTTGTTTTTACTGCAATTTGTAACAAATGTTTTTTTTCTTTTTTTTTTAATAAAATTTATGATTGTTAACGTCATTCAAAATTTCTGTTCTTTTATTTTTGAATCAACCATTTCAATTTTTGGCGTATTTAAAGAACGTCAAATTTTCAAACGCCCACATTTTACTTTTCATGATAGGTTTAATTGTGAGAGTAACCCTGAGTTTAATTGTTCTTTTGCGCCCTTTATTTTTATCCGCTGAGCTAGTAAATTTAAATTTTCATTTTTTACTTTTCATTTTGCATTTATGCTGGTACCATCAGTACACAGCAATATGTACCTACATGGTTTTGCGAAGTGAGTAGAGAATATTATGTAAGGTTCTGTATTCACATGTAAGAGAACTTCATATTTACAAAGGAAAATCTAGAAAGTATTGTGGTTACAAATTTTAAAAACTTATTAAATTACAATGAAAAGTAACAATAATTAACATAATTTAGTGAAAAGAGCTTCCCTTGTTTTTGGCCTAGTTGCATCAATATTTTGAATAGAAGTCTTGAGGTAGGGGCGTTGATTGGATTTATTAAGTTTTAATACATATTTTGATAATCGTTTGAATTTAACGTGCCGCTAGATATAACAAACTTACCATCATTTTCAAATGTATTGTTGTGGAAAATTACAATGTTTTGATATTGATAATACTTGAATTATTTCTAAACAATGATAAAAAGACTCACAAAGTTTTTGTTTTATTATTTTAAATAGTTAGTGACTCTTTACTCCTCTGCTTGTTTTATCTTTTTTTTTAATAAAATACAAGAAATAAAGAAAATGTCACTATTACCTACTATTTAAATAAATAATACAATTATATATTTTATCTTGTTACAGTGCTTAAAACGTATTCAAAATATAAATAATTTTAGCAATTCTTACTTTTCAATGAAAGCCTAAACGGAGATATTTGAGTGCTGCACAAATATAAACAAACAGCTACATCTACGACGCCGCCAATGCGTGGAATATTGCGAAAACACAGCTGCGTTGTGGTTCGTGTCGAACAAACAAGTTATGTATATATGCGTCATCGCTGTGCATTGAAATATTCCACGTGATTTACGGGCGCATGTAGTTTTTATACATGGATGTGTTTTTCTTGCTCGGTCAGAACAACTAGAGGATTTATACGGGCAATCGGGTAACTTTCTATCGACACCTGTATGTGCGTGTGTTTGCTCCGAACGCAAACCTCCTTGTTTTACTTATGAAAATTAAAGTTTGTAATTAATGACTGCTATTAAAATAAAAGTGACAAATTGACTGGTATTCATAAATGATGATCGAATACAGAGTCTAGATGTAAAAACCTAATCTTATAATACATCTATATATTTCTTTCCAAAAATGCAAGAATAATCAAGTCTACGCAAACTTCTTAATAAGGTAATATCTTTGTGAAAATCCTTTGGCAACCCTCCTGGGTTTTTTTTTTCTGGTTGCGAACCATTCAAAAAAAAATAAAATAACTAAAATTGAAGGATGTTCATTAGGATTATTTTCCCTTAGGTAGAATTTCATTTTTAATTTTTTGCCTGTTTATTAGTTTACTGTGATTCAGAGCGAAGGGTAGAAAGGTTATCTTGATTAGAACTTGAAAGTTGCTTAAGCTCTTTTTGAAACCATAAAAACTAATATTCTTACCATATTTTTCACCCATTTGTTAGCCTGTCCCTGCGGATCGATGAAGAGGGGCCAACGTCGCGAACAAAATACTAGTACAGCGTTTTCCGTTGATAAGAAATCCCTCGGTAAACCGTCTAATTGCCACTGTCTAATCGTAACTGGATCGCCCAGGATGTTGACCGGATTAGAGTTTACGGTGTGAGGCAACTCTTGCTCGTTCAGTACTTTATACCATTCTGAGAGTAATCCTCTTCGGTACTTGTCGGTGAAAGGCGTTAAATACGCTACGGCACCGGAACTTATTAAGATATCTCCGGTTATATTCACCATGCCTTTCTCTATTGAATCTATGGTCTCCAGCCATCTGATTCTCTCTCCGGAAAGGCCGTTAATGAGGCGGACGGCCCTGTTCAAGCGCTCCTCGCATATGGCGATGTTGCGCTCCTTCTCCTTTTTGAAGTCTATTCTAGCTTGTAATTTTCTATTCAGTATTTCAAGGCCCTCCATTACTTGTCTCATTTTCTCTTTCGCGATCGCTAAATTCGCTTCTGTTTTCGCCAGTTCCACTTGCGCTTTAGCTAAGGCTGCTTTCTTTGGGGCCACATGGAGATTTACAAAATAGTATTTGTACATGGCGTGTACCCACATGCACAAAGACATGCACGCTTTAGATACCTATAAAGATAAAAATTGCAAATTATTAACGAGATATTATTTTATAAACGCAAAGTTAGCATACAAACTAAGCAGGTGAATGACATAATGAATATAAGGAACGAATTTAATCACGAAGAAATATTATATTTATATTGCTTATATTTGCATTGATACATTTGATTAAATTGCTAGGTTTTAGTACAAGCTTTTTGCAATCAGACAAAAAAAAATATTAATTCGAACAGCTATTAGTGGAGCACAGTTGCTTAATTGTAGGAGTAGATTGGTTATTAGCTATTAGCATTTCAATGCAGGGAGTGTTATGCCGCTAAGGAATAAAGGTCCCTGGGCTATTAAGGCCCAGTCTGGTAATAGGGCCCTACCTTTTCTTATGACTTAGATATAGCTCCTTTATCGTTGCTGCGCCATCTATACCTTTTTACTCGACCTACCTTTCGAAGACGTGCTGGTAAAATACATAAAGTTTTTCGATTCTCCGTTGAGACTTTAGCTGCTTTCTATTTATCAGTTGACTCACCACACTTTAGTTTTGTGCGTTAAGTACGAACTGCTCATGTCAAACTCATTTTGTCGCCAGGTTGCGTCATTAGTGGTAATGAAAGCATATTGCTTTGATCCAAAGCACATGCCGAAGAAGTTCTTGAATGAATATTTTTTTTGTTTAAAAAACAATATTTATTTCACTTTAGCTATTTAATGTAAGTAAATATATTTTTAAAAGTTTTTTTTTCTATCAATGAAGGAATGTTGTCAAAAAAATACGCATTCTTTTCAGCATTCATGTTGCGCAACGCTGGATGATTCAAGTTCCCATAGCGATAACCTGTTATGTGTCTTTGAACCTAGTTCCTATCGCCCGCTTTATTTGTCCATTGTAAATTTTGTTGCACCCACTACAACCGATTTTGTAAAAGCCCTACCTCTCATTGAGATGAGGTTATCTTTCGTGTTGCTTGAAAAGGTATCTCAGTGTACATATTTCGTGAGGTGAAGCAAATGTTCAAATTTTGTCCTTTTTTGTCGCGGTTTTCTTCTGACGTTAAATAGAAAGAGGAAAAAACTTTACGGGAAAATGAAGGAAATGGCCAGGAATCGAAAACTATGGAGGGGGAATGACTCTGGTCTCCCATCAATTTATTTTACTTAATACATATAAATTATTTTTCTTGTAGCTATTATATTATTGTATTAACACCGACCAAAATAGTTCCAGGAATAGAAATAACCCTTGCCCACCCATGCCCTTAGTCAGATGTCAAATGTATGTAATGAGGTTACCACCAGTAGTTTAGTTAGTTTAGTTTATTTTCATATTGTTTGGGCCAGTAACACTGGATACAATGTGTCAAAATACAAATGTAAAATACAACAAACAAAATTTTAGAAGTAACTAATTTACAGAAAAACAAATAGAACAAACAAAAACGACAAAAAATGTGTATAGTCAAGAACAAAAATATTCATTAATGGAGTAATGAGATTTTTCTATTAGGAGCGCTCTAACCTGTGTTTTAAATTGTTTAATGCAGTCTGTGCTAGTGATTGTATCTGGCAAGCTATTATATACTCTTAGGCATTGAATTATAGGCGATCTCTTTGTAGCTGATAAGTGGTGCTTGAGTATCGTCAGTTGCTCTATATGGCGGTGGTTATAAGGTGATGTTTTTGTATTTATTAATATTTCAAAGTTTTGTTTTACATAGACTGCCGATTTATAGATTAAAATGCCGGGAAAAGTTAAAATTTTATTTTCTTTAAAAACATCCTTGCAACTGCCGCGGTTATTAATGTTAAAAATCAGTCTTATGAGCCGCTTTTGTGTAATGAATACTCTCTCCCAACCAGTTGCTACGCCCCATATAATAACATTGTACGAAAGAGCAGAGTATGCCAACGCGTAGTAAATATCTACTAGGTCTTTTCTTTCCATTTATTTCCAATGTATTCTTTCAATGATTAATAACATAATAAGCTTTATTCAATTGTATGCACACGTTCGCTATTTGTTTTTTTTTCCATTCCAGCTTATCATCTATGGTAACACCTAATATTGATGCACCATCCGTACAAGGAATATTTGTAATAATATATGGGGTTTTGCGTCTATGGAAATTTAATATTTTAGTTTTATTTTTATTTAAAATTAATCGGTTTGTTTTGCACCACTCTGCCATATCTTGCAATGTACGTGTTATCATAAATGAAAGGTCCGCAGAATTTTCACCCGTTACTATTACCGTTACATCATCAGCAAACAAAATCGTGTGTAAGTATTGCGGCAGATCGTTTATTAATAATAAGAATAATAGGGGGCCCAACACCGACCCTTGGGCTATTCCCATGTCACACGCATACTCCCGCCAATACACGTTGCCTACTTTGACAGTCATAGACCTACCGTTCGAAAAAGATGCCAGCCAATCCAGATGCATGAGTAGAACAGTGTGAGTATAGTGGAGTGAAGAACTTTAAAGTGCCTGTCTGTGGTAATAGAATGTGAAGTAGTGGTCAAAAATTCATTTTATTACAAATAAATTAGAATTGTAGGAACCCAGCATTTTGTATATAAAATATTATGGTTTAGTTTTCATTAAGTAGAGATACTTGCTTTTATAATTTTTTCCGGTTGATACAATGGATCATCCACATATTTCTTAAGTTTATTAATCATATCTTCCGTAATGGAATCCTTGTCAAAGTTCACGAGTGACGTTAGGAATTGTTGCGGTTCGGCTAGCATTTGACGGCCAGGTTCCCAATAATCTAACACTTTTTGCCCTGGTTTCGCCCCTGCTAGAATCTACGGTCATAAAAGCGCCGTAAGTAAGTAATTGACCCAACCTACACGTTATTTACCTTGGGTTTTACGCCCTTTACGATGCATATCGATTCAATAACGTATATAACACCGGTAGGCGGTCTTTTCATTGCTCGCACCTCGGTGATGTCGTTCTTATTTAGCGTTTGCAAGCTTCTTTCGGCGGCTTCCAGCGCTGGCAGGGCCGCCTCTGCAAAATTCAACCAAATCGATGCAAATTAGTGAGCGTTAAAAAGGGTCGAAGGGTATTACCTAAATCTCTTTGAGCATCCGCGGCGATGTCCTGGGTTTCTACTTGTTTTTTGGTGGCCTCTGTTTCCTCTTTTTCCACGGCCATCTTTACTTCTTCCGCTAATTCCTAAAAATGTTTTAGGTTTGAGTAAATGCGAACGGTCGAGACGTATACAGAATAGATAATACCGTGTCTGCCGCAATTTGGACAATCATTTCGTTAGCTTCTTTCGCGGCTTGTTCCAAAGCTGGTTTCATGCTTTCAAGGTCCGCTTGGAGGATTTTGACCTCTTGCGCTGTGCTTTGTAACTTCCCAAGACCTTAATGATGAAAATTAAATCGCAAATTCAATTATTAAATGAAATTGCGTTAGGACGTTCCAATTATAAGAATTAAAAGAATTAAATTTTCTCTCTCAGCTCTTGAAGCGTTAATACCACTTCTATAAAATTGGTTGTTGAATGTTATTTGGCCAAAAAATTATGGAGTTACAATATGTAGTATTGAAAGAAAACAATGGATGAATTCATTATGTTTGTTAATACTATTTTTTTTAGGAAAAAGTCTGAGACTACTACACTATTCATGTTCTCAAGCGTCATGTAGATGTCGCTACTTACAGGAATCAGTGTAACATTCAATTCAATGTAAATTTGAATGATTGGACAGATGGTATAAAGCAAACTGTCATCAAGCAGGTGGTGGATTTAATAATCCGGCATAATGGATTAGATATTACCTTTTGTAAGCCGATCCACTCCTGTTCCCAGTTCTTCCTTTTTCTTGTTCATCAATTCCGTGTAACTAGAAAGTAGCTGCAGATATGATGTCGGCGTAACATAATTATGTCTGGAAAGTTCTTGCAGGTAAAGGGCGCTGGCGTCTACCACCGATGCATGCATGAACTGGCACATTACTACAATGCCATGGAATTGATCAGGACTGACGTCTAGATCGGGAATGTCATCCAAAAATTGTAACGCTACGGACTGAATAAAATGCATTCCTTAATTAAACATGAGTTGAAGAGGAGAAAAGTCTTTATACGGGGAAAGATAAATCATGTACCAAACCGCCATATAACTTATTGAAAAGAATTTTGAAAATCTATTGTTTCTTGGGCAGTTGGTTCCCATTCTTAGAGTTGTCAGGTGAAAGTTCAACTTGCGTCTAAAATTATTGTTTGCAACTCCGATCATGTTTTCTATTTGAATAAATATCAGCTTAAAAAATCTTTTTGAAATACCTGTAAAGCAGAATCCGGCCAGGCGCTAAACCAGTCGATTGTACAACAATTAACTAGAGCTGGAAACTGTCTCAATCTCGCTCGGAATATATCTCCAATAGGACTAAGATCATGAAATGAAAATAGGTTTAAATAAAATTAAATTATTTATAACAAACCTAAGGAGACTCTCAAATAATAAACGTTATGTGTTCATTCATTGCCGTCTAGATATACAGGCCCAGAACATTGAGTGGGAAGTACCTCGAGAACATCGGCCACAACAGCGGGTAGACATAACATCTATACCTCTACGCATGAGTATTCCGCGCGCATACCGCGTAATACCCCGACAGGATACCTACTCCCACCCCATGGCATAGACCTGTATATTTAATTGACGTTCATTACAATCAATATATCGTTTATAGTGAACACTTCGTTATATACAGCAATTGTATACGCATCTAATTGTAAGATAGACCCATCATAAGCTCGCTAGTGTTCATCGATTTATATTGGGCGCATGGATCATCCATAGGTGTGTGTATCTTTTGGTTAACAAAAATGTCTTCGTCTTTTAAACTAAATTTCCTTCGGACACAAAGTGTCTAGATTACAAATAATCGATCTACTTCACTACCGTTGTGTTGAAGTGAGTTGTTCGTCTTTCTATATTAGTATCGTCCGCGAAAAGTGCCACAAGATCCTGTCATATATTCGATATTCGGTCCAAGTAGGCTAAGAACAGCAAAGGTCCAAGAACCGACCTCTGCGGAACTCCCCTTGGTATTATCTCCCTGGACGATGTAAATATCCCACCCCTATTATTCTATACTTTCACATATTGCATTCTTTCTTCACGAACCGAGCGAAAAACTTTGAGAATTTGAAAGCCTCTTCTTAAACTATTATTTCAGGATATTTTCTTGTTGCATATAAGATAACATACCTCATTGATACCACGGTATGAAGATTTGACCGCACTTGTTTTTGGAATACCGAGAAGAGATTCGATTTCGTGGCAGTCAAGCCGAGCTCTTGCACAATCCCTTTCATCGTCTGATAGATTTTATCCAGTTCCTCTTGTGCATATATATTCGGAACGTCGCCAGAATTTAATATACTGTTGAGATCCTCAAGAAATGCTTCCGTTTTTATCTAGGGAAATTACATATTGATAATATATACCTTGAAAAGAAAAGTATCCGAACGATGCGAACGTAAGCGAGCCAGAGGAAAGATATCGGGGCCCTTCTATTACTAGGAACTGATATCTTCTCTCTTGCTTGCTGAAACTCGAATCGGTCGGGTATTTTGTTCTTCAAATCTACGTACGTAGTACGTGTAATCTTTAACGTAATATTTTCTCAATTCATCAAATTTCATGTAAACTTATTACTGAAATTATCGGATGAAATAAACATAATTGCCTCTGGGAAATTTGAGTCTCGAGTGTAAGTATGAATTAAATCGCTTTTCTATTGAACAAAAGTTTTACATAAACAAGGACTATGGCAATAAAACTGACTACTTAGATTTTGTTTAGTTTAACATAACTTCAAGAGTAATATGATATTAGTAGAAGTATTGCGAATACTAGTTTTATAATTTTCGCAGAATCTATTTATTTATAGATACTTTATATACATACAGAGACTGGCATAAATTCTGCGATATATGGAAGCAAATGTTAAGTAACATGCTTATTTTAATACATGACCACTAGATTGGCGATAAATTTTAAAGAAAAATGCTATGACTGGGCAATAAGTTAGGTTAGGTGACATGACAACGAAAAAGTTATTCTAAAAATTGCTCAGAATTGGATTTTGAAGTAACATAAAATTTTTTGTAAACATATTTAAAAAAAAAGAAATCACAATTTTTTCAGTATGTACATTATATTTTTCCATCTTTCATCCTTTCTAACCGCTCAACGGGAGTAAAATCTTTGAATTTGTTTGCTACTCAAAGATATACAATTAATAGATATAAAACTAAAAAGTAGGTTTTCAGTATGACAGTTTCTGTTGCAAAAGACCGTATCAGGTAGTAGTAAATAAATTTTACACATATTTTTATTCTAAGTTATTTAATAAACATTATTTTTATTGAAAAATTCTGCAATAAAGTGGAATCATGACGTAAAATTTTTGACGATGGATTACTAGAATATGAGTTGATGTTTGGACTGTTTCCATCGTCCGTTGGATTGTTTAAATCCGACGAGAAACATTGCCGAAACGTGTTGCCGTGGAATTGCGATCGCTTCATTTAGGGATCTTAGTTAAAGATTATTGTTTAATTAAATTAAAAATTAGTCCCTGTAACGCCATCTAGCAGCTAAGTTTCGTACTTCTTGCTGGTCCCGAAGATGTGACAATTTTTATAAGGAATTTATAGAACTGAAAAGTGTGTAGAAGTTGGAGGATACCACATTGAATAAAATAAAATGTTTTTCTTTAGCTCAAGTGTGCTTTTGTAATTTTTTCAGCTGGTACAAAGAATGTTTAGATTTTTACTTCCGAATTAGTGGTTTTGAGACCAGCAAAAAGTTTTATAAAGAATGGCATTTTTGCATTAAATCCCAATAAAAAAAATCTCTCTTGTTCAGTCCATCCGAGGGCACACTATATATATATATATATATTGCTCTGTTTTTCAGAACACAATGCCCGGGATTTTAAAATTTTAGTTTTTTAACATTCAATACAATATTATTATTATGTTCAATTTACTTTAATTTATTTGGCCTGTCCGTTTGTGATTTATATTCTTTTTCCTTTTTTTTTGTTTTGTTTCCAATAAAAATCAAATCAATTAAATTAGTGGTTTCAATACACCCAGCGACTTCTCTAAGTAAGTGAAAGAAAACTGTGGAAAGTGACTTCCTACCTGCTAGGTGGCACGGGACGCTTCAAAGGGGACCTGATCGTATGTCAGAATCGTACTCCGGACGCTTGTTAACGAATAGGCAGCTTTCTCACCTAACAGGCGCACCCTCAAAGCCCTTTCTCGGTTTATTAAATTTTGATATCGTAACTATCGAAAATCGATGTAAACACTTACTGTACAATAAAAACAACGTTTCAAATCAAAACAAGCTTAAATCTTTATTTATTTACCCCAAATGCTATGTTTCCTTATCAAATGAGACTCTAATGATCACAAGGTACGTAAAATGGAATCAGAAAATACTATATAAGACAATCTTTGATACAAAAACATGTCTTCAAACTCTCCTGGCATTTTAAAACTAATGAGGTTATGGAAACGTCATATAATAAATTAAATATCAAATAAATAACGGCGCCATCTATCTGTAAACGGCAAATACTAAAATTTTTATAGCAAACGATAATCTATTATTATATTTATTTGTTAAAGATAGCTATTTTATCAAATTCGGTGATATTTTTATACAACCCTTACATACAAAATTTACTAAAATACTAAACTAAATGGCGGTTCTTATAAACTAACCCCCAAATTATCGTATGGTGAAATAAAATTACACAAAAATATAAGTTTCTGATTAAAATTGAAGGGGAACTGAATTAATTCCGTTCTGTTTTAGGTGACGTGATTCTAAGGAGATACTAACTTGAAAGGACACGACGCTGGCCAACTCTGGTGCTGGAGAAGGTGGTTCAGTTAGATGGGCCTCCGGTCTCGGTCAAAGGCATGGAAAAGGCTATCTGGTCGGGAAGTCTTCGTAGGATATTTATAGGATATTTTCTTGGCAAATTCAGGTATTCGATATGGATTTAATAAACAGGATTTGTATCGATACTTTTTTTTTTTTAGGTAAAACTTCTTGGAACTTTGATAAATTTTTTTAAATTGTGGCAAAAACGTTATAGGAAGATTAAGACAACCGTCGTGTCTGGTAGCCACCAACAGAATGAGAATTCAAATCATATTCAACGGTCAACAGCCTTCGATTGTTATCACACAGGTCGACCAACCTGAATTTTGAAAGATAAAGCTAACCGACATTAAAATACCGTTATTTTCTATAGATTGAGGGGGAATACGCCAAACGTTGAACTCAAAACACCCCGGAGATTGAAAAAATCTCTCCGAGCAAAATATAACGAACATAAAAAGATACCAGGTCAGTTTGAATTAACATATAAAATAAAGTTTACATTACAACAAAGCAATATTTAGCACCTAATGCTAATATGATTCATTTTAAATAACTATTTTTAACAAATTCATAATTCGCCTGTAGAGTAGGCAACTGAGTACACGCCTCACTTTTGAATTACTTGTTCCTTTAGTCTAGAACCTTGTTGTGAATGCCTTTAAAATAGATTCCATACCTTAAATATCATAGCAATATATATAGCGTACTCTTCGGGAAATAAACTACAAGTAAACTAAACTAAAAGATAGATTGATATGTTTTGTAACTTTTTCTCAAAAACATCAATTATGTACGCTGTTAGCTGGGTGTTCCCAGATTTTTCAAACGGACTGTATTAGGTAGTTGATTAGTTATATGATATACCTGAGAATCTGAAAACAAGAACACGCTTTCAGTGTTATAAAGTCCCGCGTCGAGCATCAATCCTTTAATATCTTCTCGCCACTCAGTTATACCGTAGGCTTTGCTTAGTTCAATTTGGAAGGCGCGAAATTCAGCCATGTGCGTTGCTAGTCTTGTTAAACTCTGCCGTCCTACACACGGTTGAAATTATGCGGGTAATTAATTTTGGCGTTTCTATATATATAGGACGTCTTATAAAGTTTCAATGAAAATAATGTGATTTTAGACCATTTAAGTTATCAATTTTTACAAAATAAGTTACCTGAGCCACCCATTCCCAGAAGAAGTGCATTTCCCATAGGTTGCCTTATAACCCTTGCGATTCTGCATACGTGAGCAATAGCGTCTAAGAATAAAACAAGCTTCATGGGTCGGGTACTTTGAGTATTGTAATCCGAAAGGTAATGATCCAAAGTCTTCGACAGCTGAAACGGAAGAATCAATATTCGTTTCCATTTTCATAGATTTACACACTTTATCCATATCAGTTATCTGCGCGTAAAGTTTAAGATCGCTAGTCGGATCTATGAAGTCTCCAAACAGTATAATTTCCGTCCCTAATGCCGTTTCCGGATCCTGGTCGAATTCCGTACGGATTTTATGCTTTAACACGCCGTTGAACCAATCTCTGTCGGTGTCGTTTATTAGACGGTCCTGATATACTCGGCAGCATTCGTGGTACCATAAACGGATTATCTGCTCGCGAGCCTGAAAATAAAAAATAAAGACGAGAAATGGTTTGTTGGATCTCACATAGAGTGAGATAGATAAGCTAAGAGGATATTGATGCCACTGCCGAGTTTTATAGCGGTAATTTGTCAATTTTATATTTTGTTGTACCAGGCACACCTTTAATTCTAAGATCGTTTTTACGAGTACTTTTACTAGCCATTAATTTGAGTAATTTGTGTCCGACACGGATTTGATTAGGATAAGATCACCTTATAAAAGGTGTTTATTGCGTATAACGTGATATACTCATCGAGTAAAATGCTTTTAATTTATATTCACACTTAGTTCTTAATTAACTGGCAGCCTGCTTTTCTTGCGTAGATTATACAACAAATTTGGCCACACTGAGAAAAATGAAAAACACATACTTATTGAACTAAATATTGATGTACATAAAGCATTAACATTAGCCCGGCTGATGGTCTAGTGGCTTGCACTCTTGGCTATCGGTCGTAGGGTCCTCGGTTCGAGCCCGACGGACTGCTGTCAGAGTGAGGTTTTCGTGGTTTTCCTCACTCCTTGGCGAATGCTGAGAGACGAACATCTTAAGTCGCTCCACGGGCGGAGGCATAATAATAACTCATGGCCGCCGATGCCCCCTGTAATTGGTGAAAGCTGTTGGGGGTGCCAAGGCATGAATTATGAAATTCAATGAATGAATTATTATGAATTATTATTAAAAATAGATATAGGGAAACTTGCTTTAGTTTTTTAATATGAATATTTATCAACACTACAAGTACAGACTACTGACATGTTGCGTAATAATTGCATTCCTACACCTGTAAACTTTGGTACAGATTATTTTCATTTGACTTACCGTTAAAGATTCTGGATCCACCATCAGTATCCCTTGAAATACTTTGCTCAGATCTCTCAAATTAAACGTATAATGCGTTTTAGCAGGCGTTGGCAACAATTCTCTCAAAATGGTAATGTACACATCCAGAGTAGCTTTCAGTACAGGTTCAAAGAAATCCGCCAGGTCCGGAGTTCTTTCGATCCAAAATTTCAAAATCGTGCCAAATATCTTTTGCTAGATGTGCGGAAGTTTAAAAATTACAAAATTGTTAATGTGTAAAATTTTGGAAATTTACTTTACTCTCTTCGTCCAATTCAGTGAAGGCTAAATAATGAAAATGTCGCAGCAAGCGAGCTGTGACCGGATTTCTACCACCTCCAGGTGGTCCCATGGCAGCCACAAAATTAACATCAATGATGGTTCTGAATTCGCCAATGTTTCTTCTATCGTACCATCCTAAGTTGTAAAGGAATTCGTTGAAAAGTGGTGATGTTTGCAACACTGATGTATTTTAATTGAAATATTTCTGTTATGCGCAGCTAGCTATTCGAATGTGTTATTAAACTAACTTATTAGTTGGTAGAAGTAGAAACTTTATTGTTATAGTTCTTTAGCATTTAGAGCTGATGGTTAAAATTTGTGGGATATATATGGATAAAGTTAAATGAAATACTTTTTCGCTTCTATCTACTTTTCGTAGTAACAAAATTGCGGAAAATTGCTACATTATAATGTAAAGTATGTTTTTGTTGCGATTTTCGCACGTGTCTTTTTACCGTATATTAAATGTTACCTCTAAAATCCATCCATTGTCGGATTAATTCAATAGGTGGCTGAGCTCCGTAAACCTCTAAAGCTGGCATGTTGAAATCATCGATGAAAAATACCTGCCTCTTTAATACCGGAGGTCCAAATACACCTCTCCTGCGGCGATCTAATTTCGAATCAAGTAAGTCCTGACAAAGGAGAATTTATTGAGCATTAAATACGTTTTAATTAAGATGTGTGATAATACTCCTGGTTAAATTTCACTCTAAAATTTAATATACAGGGTGTGTGTACGGTACAATACTCTACCACGTGGGTTAACATGCAAATTCCAACACATGTACAGTGGGTCTCAAAATTCATGTCATGCCCCAGGGAGGCGATATCAAACTTTCTTCCTTATGGGAGTGTTTTATTCCCGGAGTGCTCTTAATTACCGCCCATAGACCTTTCTTACATGCGTACGTATTATAACGCATTTTCAAGTGGAGAATTTGGTCCTAAAATAACATCATAATTTCAAACGTGCTCACGCTCGCTGCTATCTTATACGAACGGTTAAGTTAGGAAAGGTTTCCATGCCTACGGATTGAATCCTAATTGGTAACGTATTTTCTGACGAAAGTATGTTCGTTACTTATATCGAGATCCTTAAAGTGTTATGAAGGTATAAAACATATTGCATATACTAGAGATACATACATGAGGAGATGTTGACGATATTAATTTCTTGATTGTGTTATTTCTGAATGTCCATATATGTTATATTTACAGCTACCGTAATTATTTTCACTCCATTTTCTTGTTGTAGCTAAAGATTTATTTCTTTGAGATAAAAGGATTAATTTCTGTCTTATTTCAGTAGCAAATGAGGTGATCCTCTATATTGTAAATAATAGATTTTACGGATTTCTATATCTATAATGTATTTAAAAATGTATCTAATGTAAACCATCCAAAATTCGAAGTTTTTTTTTGCATAGAAAGTGAAGAAAATTGTTGAGTATGTCGCTTCATTACCCGAATAGAAAATATTGTAAGTTTCTCTTAATGTTTAATTTGAATAAAAAAATACTACCTATACGATACCGGAACTTCGAACCTATCTTAACGTGACACACCCATCTTTAGAAAAACTTTTTGTTAGAGATCGTTTTAATTTTTTTATTTATATTAACAATAATTTCCTTTGTAGTTCTGTCCACTTGCGTAGTTCTCTTTGCAATAGTTTCAAATATTGTGTGATTATTTATATTTTGTGTACTTTATCTTTTATATACTGAGTACTATATAGTTAGTTTATTGTTTATTCAACTTGTCGAATTGTAACGACTGCGTTAGATAATGTATTTTTTTGTGATGAGACTTTGGTTGAAATAAGAGCTCCAGTTCAGTGTTTCTGCTGATGATGATAGCTTTGCTATCGAAACGTACGACCAGTTTGTGGTGAGGAATCTAGAAGTTTGCAGCATTACCAGTACCACAGTTTGGAGGATTTTTGTCAAGAGCTTTTAACTAAACCGACAAATCTTTGCCTATTTTTGGACTTTGAAATAGGTACTTGTTTCTGTAATTTGCTTATCTTTACTTCCCATATGAGTATATCTCACGATCTATTTACTATTTCCTATCTACTATCTGTGACTTGGGTTTGGCGACCGCAAAGCGTCATCACATACTTAAAATGCTAAAAATATTGGGTGTAAAAATTTTCTTCTTGTTAAAAATATACTTTCCCTATAATACCATTATGTGGACATAAAAGGGAAGCTCTAAGATATGGTGAATATACATCAAACTGGATTTCCAACGGTACACAACGCTTATACTAACTATTCCTCAAAAACAGACATTATTTGAAAATACTTATTAAAATATAGTATAATAATCTTCTATTTAATTGTGATTGTGTTGAAAGTGTATTGTTTGCGTACATTTATTAATTATGGCTAGAAGAGCTCATCAAAAAGATTCAACATTAGAAACTAGAAGGAAAATAATCCCTTTGAGAAGTGCTGGAAGAACAAACGTTTCTAATACCTATCCAAATGTTATTTATTTGATCTTCAATCTTAAAATGTTTATTATTTCCTGAAATTGTCGGTCATGGTATATAAAAAATACATTTTTCTATAAAATATGTTTATTTATTCACGACATTTCCTCAGTTTGGTATATTGAACTTTAAAGTTCTGTTGAGAAACCCACGTTTTTCATTTAAAAGTAATTCATTCTAGATAATTGAAAATTTATTGTTTTTTAATATATTTAATATTCTTTATATATTTTATGGTAACTAAATAACATACCAGTTACGAATATTACGGGAACACAAGTAGTATAGTATTATAAATAAATATTTAATATAACAATAATAATTCTAAACAAAAGAGGTATCAATTCAACACGCATCGAATACATATACAAGCAAGCGGCTCTACAAACGATTGGCGATAACGCTGCCGACGTGTCTTCGAGTAGACCCGGATAGCGGGCCAAACATTAAAACTATCAAACCCCTTTCTTAATATTCCACTACATATATACTAAGTATACAGGGTTATTATTGTATAGCACTTTTCAAAATAAAGGGGTTAAAGATATACATGAGCAATGCCTATATACAAAAAATTACGGTTCTAAGTACACGGAGTACCGAGAAAATGATTTTTCTTTATTCGAGTCCGGCCCTGACTCATTTAGCATACCGGTGAACCATCGGTCGTCGCTACACTTTGAACGTTGAGATTACATTTAGTGTGCACTTGCTATTCGCAGTGGATGCATGCGTTTGCAATGGCAGCGTAGAGATTTGAAACACGCTACATAAAGTTAACAATCATACATTAGTTTTATTGCAATAAATAATTGACAATACACTTGTATGTACACCTGAAGATGTTAGCTTAGCTAACGAAATGTACATTGTGTTTTTGAAGATTAAAGAATTTGTGAGACCGAAGTTTATTGGTATTTCCTGTTAGTTATAATAAGTTCATTTTATAATAAATTTAGCCTTTAAAATGTACTACTTTTTTACGTGATACACGAGTTCATGGCAAAAGCACATCATAAAAAAAAAAACACCTGACTGCTTTGTTTGCATTCTGGTGCTTCCGTCTTATCTCAGTTTAAATCTTGTGTAAATAACATCTGCTTTGAATGAATTCCCTATGCCTAGCATTTAATTTTTTCGATGTTTACTTACAAATGGTTGAAATTCATTTCTTATCAGATTTATGTGCATACATACGGTAAATACAGATGTGGGCCGTCTTTAACTACATTTTGGGCCCTAAAATTTGGAAAATTACAACATGCACATAGAACCGTAATTTTTTGTATATAGGCATTACTCATGTATATCTTTCACCCCTTTATTTTGAAAAGTGCTGTACAATAATAACCCTGTATACTAAGATATACACTAAGTATACACTAAGTACTATACTAAGTGTCCTAGTACCTATCGTCAAGTGGGTATGGATTGTAGCCTTTATTTCATTTAGGTGTAAAACTAAGCAGAGTGTGCCATACAAGAAAGTATTTCTAAAAAAAAATCGTAAATTTAACCGAGTTTAGGATTTATTATTTTAGGGACGGAAATATTTAGATTCTCGACATCGGTCGAAGCAACAACGCATAAGCTACTCCCATAAGGAAGAAAGTTTTGATATCGCCTCCCTAGGGCATGACATTAATTTTGAGACCCACTGTACGTTTGGTATTTGGTATTCATCTTTTGGCGATACGGCACCGAAAATAAGTGACACTTCTTGTCTTATCTCTTCGCTGTTTGTACCATTTGACCCTTCTTATTAAACCTAACGTGTTACCATTTGTAAGCTGTTCTACTTTAGGTGCAATATTTTACCTACCTCCATGCATATAATAATTACTACTTCAAAACCCATAATTTCTGTGCTATAGTAGGGCGTATCTAATTTATGTTGTTAAAACCATGGCCTACAGCATTATAACACTTCTACATTAGTTAGGTACGCTTAAAGTTTGAACTTTGTACGGCGATGGAAGAGGTTTAACGGTTTAAATGTGCGAATAAATTTCCGATACTACTTTAAAGTTAAACAGTGTTTAATTCTAATATTAGATAAATCAGCTCGGAAGATTGTTCTAACTTATCTGCTTTTACAATAAAGTTAGTTTTGGATGTAAACTTTGTTTCAATTATGTTGATAGATTTTTGAATATTTTCAGTCTATATTTAGAAACTTACAGCGATTAATACAAGTACCTCTTTTGCGGTAGAAAATTTAATGTAAACATCTTTCATCTTTATGTTTCATCTCTTTATGAAAGCCTTCTTCTCCTATTACTTTATGTAATGTTAACTTTCCAATTAAAGGAAACGTAATTATGGAACTTGGTATTCAGGTGTATTGCAGCTATGTAGAGTCCAAAAAAAAAATTAGCAAGGTAAACCGCACAGCTATGGGCCACTTAAGCGTTTTCTGTCAAGGAAAATTTGACGCTAAGGGTAATATACAAGTTCGTTAAGATAAGTTAAAAATCATTTTAAATGTGTTCTCACTGTAGTTTCCAAATTAATAATAAACATGTACTTCAGAAATAAAAAAAAATGCGTCAACATAGAATTAAACATGCGAAATTAGGTATACAGTAATTGGCCACTCTTTATAGTAATTGGAGAATACATAAGACAGCAATTGACAGCCATGATAATTTTGAAGGCTCTCGGTCTTGGGATTTCAATTTTTACCTAATTTAATATAGTTCTCGTTGTCTGTAATGGTCAATAACTGGACTAGCAGTGCCAATAACTATGTGGTTTACCCTATAGACTTCAGGAATTTCCCTTAATTGCGAATTATACACTTGCCTGATTTGTTGTCTCAAACCAATTCTACAAATTTTTATTCGTTTTGATAAAACAAAAATTAACCTGTGTTTGATTAGCAGAAGTCCTAGCGGAGAATGTTATAAAATCGCATATGAATTTCTTGTGCATGTTTTTACTCAATTTCCCAATAACAGTAAGAGTCTTTCCTGTGCCAGTGGGTCCAACACATAAAACATTAGTTTCGTTATTTAGTAACATACCGATCAATTCTGAGTTGCGTACATTATGGATGGTCGGTACTTCGATATCTGTAAATATAATTATACCGCGTATTAAACGAGTTTTTCTTATGTCATTCGCCCACCTGAGTATTTCATGTCAACGGTGATTGTAATTTCTTCCGCGCGCTTCATCCAGTTGAACCACGAGGGAGGCTTGGGATCGCCGTCTTCGGTAGCGTCTGTAAATCCGCCGTCGTGTAGTCTGAGCACGTAAACATAGGATTAAATGCAAATATAAGTTTACTATGTCGCGTTGTTTACCTGTAATCATATACTAGGCCCTTCTCAGGAAAGGGAGGCTCGTGGGAGTTTTCAAACATTGTTTGTCTTAACCAGTTTGAGAATATATCCCTGCCATCTTCGTCACAGGTACAGCCTACAGTCCATACCAATGAGAAAACCACCCAAGGTATTAAAAGTCTAGCTGTAAGAAAGAAGATAAGTTTATTGAACGTGCGTCTTTACAATGTAGCTCTACACAAGTGTCCCCTATCATTTTATTCAAACTTTGGAAGACGAAACTAAATTTTGACTAATAATAATGGTCTAGTAATTTTGTTTCCTAAGATACAGGGTTTACCACTCGTCCGCTATCATTTTCTGGAGATCTTTGTTTTTGTTGTGGAAGCCGTCTGACATGGAGCCCTCGGAAGCACCTCTTGAGCTTCGTTTGATCGTTACCGCCCAAGTGTGCATCAAAGCAAAATAAACATCTCTTTGTATTTGACACAGTGGCGGTTTCTGTATAGGAGCACATGAGCACGTGAACCCCCTAAACAAATCCTCGATTACAAACTAATAAAATCTATTACTCGATCTTAATATATTCGTGAAATATAACGCAGCGAAACGAGTAAACGACCTTTCTATACGTATGTATGTACATCGCAAGCGACCGACGACGGAGCACGTGCGCCGAGTAGGCGGGACTACGTTGATTTTATCCAATGCCTAGCCGCATAAAGGACGTAGCGAAGGTGGGGAGGGATAGGGCAGATTCCATATGAACGGTGCACAAATTGAGTGTGCTCCTGTGCTCGCTTTAGTTGCGTTCTCGGATCACGTTAACAAATCGATCAACATCAACGTTCAGATATCGTGTTTTACGGATAAACTATATTATACATGTTTTGTTTATGAATGACTCACCGTTCACAGGTCGTAACTACCATAAGAACTAATACTGTTTGTTGGTGACAGTTTTATAGTGAAACCAAGGGTGCGTAATTATTTTAATTTATTAAATAACATACTGCTGTAGTTTTTTATGAAAAAAAAACAATTATCTGAATAAATTTCTTAATTTAATGTTATTTTCATTTGAAAGTTGTTTTGATATTTTAGACTACTTCAATATTATTTAACCGGTTTTGATTATTCTTTTTATTTTTTCCTTTTTTTGGGTATTCCGGTTTTTTCTTACTAATTATATACTGTTTTTACGTTTCGGAATTTTGTTTTATTCCTTTTTCAATATTTTATTTTAATCTTTTAGGTGTTTTCATAGTTATTAACCTTTACGGCGTTGTCAAAATTTCTTTAAGTTACATTTTAAAATTGTAAAAGACACTTTAAAACAATAACAAGTAACGACAAACAAACATATACTTTACTTTCAGTATATGTTTGTTTGTCGTTACTTGTTATTGTTTTAAAGTGTCTTTTACAATTTTAAAATGTAACTTAAAGAAATTTTGACAACGCCGTAAAGGTTAATAACTATGAAAACACCTAAAAGATTAAAATAAAATATTGAAAAAGGAATAAAACAAAATTCCGAAACGTAAAAACAGTATATAATTAGTAAGAAAAAACCGGAATACCCAAAAAAAGGAAAAAATAAAATTGATATTTTAGGATAACGGTGTATTTATTTATACTTTAAGTTTTTACAGATAGATAAGTTTTTTTTTATTTATTTCACTATTGCTACATTTTTCCGTATTGGACGGATTTGTTTCCAGGTTTTTTGTTTGTTTTCTGGCTCTTTGCTTCGTACGTGCGAGCGAGAGAGCCAGTGTAATATAGATATCGGGGTGGCTCACATGTGTTGTTTTCTTTCGCTTGGAATTTAAAAATTTTAATATATTAATCTATTAATTTGTTGCTGATATTAAGCCAGTGCTCAATGTTTAATCACACTCGTGCAGTTTAGATGAGTAGTTAATACAGGACTGTAATAAATTTAATTTTGTATTTTAGTTTTAGGTATAAGAAGATTTTCAAAGAATTGTAGATGATAAAAGTTGATATAATTAACACAATAATCATGGTTGTAACAATTTAAATACTTAGTGCTAATTTATAATTATCTTAAATTTAACTTTGTAGAAAAAGGAAATTAGACAATATATTTGTTAAAAAAAAACTATCTATTTTATTTAAAACACTGATTTAAATTTTCGTTTGAGGTACTTCATCTACAGCAATACGTTTATTAAACCCGCGCACATAAAATCACAAACTTAAACTCGTAAATCTTTAACTGTTCCCAAAACACGTACATTTCCCTCAAAATACAAATAATAATTGATTTTTTTTAGAAAAACAAAAATAAATTGGCAACAGCGCAGCCGCAGTTAAAAACTACGCCGCATCGTTAAATCCCTCTGCAAAAAGCCGACAAAGCAAAGCCGCCACTAATGCGCTTTGGTGCAGCTGACAACAAAAAGAAAATATATAGTACGTAAAAAAAGTAATGAAATGAAATATACAGTACGTAAAAAAGATAATGAAATGCACACAAAACAAACAAAGTAATATTGCAAGTAAGCACTAAACAATATATAAATAAGAACTATGGCTGCGAACAGTTTTACTGTGCAATATTTGAAAGACAATTTTAATTCGTTTAGTTATGAACAAAAAATTCAAGTTAAAACTATGGGCAAACCAAAACCAGAACTTAATTTGACGCAAACTACAAAGGGCAAATTTAGAGATTTTACAAGAAAATTTAAGAAGGACATGTACGAAAAAAGTTATTGGATTTTGGATTTGACAGCCGACAAAGCTCGAATTTACGGAAAACTTCGATTGGCATAACTGCTATACTTAACAATATTATTCAGAATATACATATGTAGGTAAATTTATTCAATATTATACATCGTAATGATAAAGTTCGGAACAAAATTCATAATTGCGTTATTTAATGTTTTCCTGAAAAACGCTTGTACACGTCGATTTTAGTTTGTTAAAAGCCAGCTAATGATGTAAAACTTTTAATCATGACATGACATGTTTTTGCAGTATGACGTCATCATCATTTTTTTTTTAAATGATAACCCATATTTTTTTCTGCAGTTTTTCATAGATCAACGATGATATAAAAAAATGGTCCTTTGATTACGCATTTTTGAAGAAAATAACACAATTCAATTTACGCGTATTACATTGTTGCGGCTATATCGGTTTTTGTTTAGCTTAGCAATACTCAATGGAAGACCTGATAATCTGTGGATATTTACCGAAACACTTTTTTTTGATCCAAATGTTGATTGTGTCATTTAAGGTGACAGTAAACGTAATTTACTGTTACCATGGTAAACCGTACAGCAATTGCTTGTTGTACAATGATCTCTTCAGTACAACAATTAATTTGTATGAACTGTAATTTATGCACGAGTTAATTAAAAGTCCACATTTTCTTCACAAATGTTGGTAGAAGACAATTCGAACAGTTGCGATAACTTTTAGTTGTTTCTTAGTTTTAATATTAATTTTTTTTCTATTAGCATTAAATGTTCATTTTTTAAAGGTAATCTGTTATTTTCTCCAAAAATTCGTTATCTGTAAGGTACCATTTTTTTTACATCATCGTTGAAGTGGTGATAAGAGGGTCTATGAGAAACTACAGAAAAAAATAGAGGTTGTCATTTAAAAAAGATGATGATGACGTCATACCGCAAAAATATGTGATGTCATTATTAAAAGTTTTACATCATAAACTGGCTTTTAACAAACCAAACTAGACGTGTACAAGCGTTTTTCACGGAAACATTATTAAATAACGCAATTATGGATTTTGTTCAGAACTTTATGTACGTATTAGTGATGTAACGAATGCGTGATTTTACACATTCGCGAATGCGAATGCGAATATTAACTTTTTAACTTTACCATTGATTGATTATTGATGGTTATTCTAATGTAAACTGCAAATTTGTGCTCAAAAGGTTGTTTTAGGATCTCAATGAATTTAAATATTAGTTTTTTTTTTCTAAACTATCCATTTTAACAGGTAACTTTTTTATTCGCAATATTCGCATATTTATTGCGAATGCGAATATTCGTTACATCACTAGTATGTACGTGTGTATGTGTTTGTTGTTAATCTTTTAACCTTTGAAATGTATGGCCAACATTGACGACTAATATTATTTCTAAATTATCTGTGGTAAAACTACATTTAGGTCGTATTAGTAAATTTTTTTAAGTGATGTGTCCTAATTTTGTATAACTCGATTTGGTAGTTTTTGTTATCTGATGCTCCACAAAATCTCATCAGGAGAATTATTTAACAATATTTTCAACATCCAGAAACATTTATGATTTTTCTAAGGTTAAAGATATCCATTTGTCGATCAACTTATAAATATCCGGTATACACTATATTAAAAAACTGTTGAATTTAGAAATAAAGGGCTTTAAACGTTTTGCATTGCAGGAATCTAATACTCTGCACTTTGTAACAAACAATGAAACAATTGACCTACTACTTGTGTTATTTCAAGCTATTAAATCTAGTCTACTTTATGTTCTTAAAATTTGAATAAAGTGATACAGGACACCTTGTTAGAGATAGCATCACTATATGTATGAGTGAAATACCGCTCGATGCTTGATGCAGCAGTGTTGTTGCATGCATGTAGGTACATATCCACATTGTAGAGAGATGCAAATTGATACGTGTGCGATAAACAGAAAATGTGTTTATGTACAGTACAGTAAACGAGGTTTGACGCATAAAGCTTTACTGCCAAACAGAATCAACGACATGAAAATTTAGTGCATTAAGCACACTTACATATATGCATTGAATATTTGAAGGTGGGAAGTTATAATATCTGAATACGGTTAAGTTTATGTAGAACCTAACACTATAAAATTATGATTATCTGTAAAGCATGTATGAGGAACGTAGTTTTCTAAGTTTAACTGAAACATAATTTTAATGTTATTCTAAGGGAAACAAAAAACACTTTTGTGCATTATTTTAGCATTAGATGCCTCAGGCTTCTTTCATTCACACCAATTATAAAGAACGTGCGTCAGAGGCAAGTACAATCTCGACTCAAAATGACCGCTATTTGTCAACTGTTCCCATTTGCTGCGTTAAAAGTAGGTACGTAAGCAGTACAAGTGTAGAATTTGATTAGCAATAAAGACATCATTATTGTTATTATTAAATAATAATTGTTATTATAACAATACAGCAAGACGCAATCAAAATAACAATAAGTTAAACTAAAAACGCGGTAGAATTACTCTAAGGATAATATTTATTTATTCTCCATTATTTCCAACGACCGTTAATATCGACGTCCGATTAATGAGTGCAGTGGCGCCCTCTGTTTGAATTGACAGTGCTGTCAGAACGCCAAGGTCGTCCCGTTAAAAATGACAAGTGACGCTCGTTGTCTAGTCTCTTCGCTGATTTATTTTTCTGTTGCTATACACAAGTGCTTTTCAAAGAACTCAACTTGAGTCGACTCCTACTTAATGGACAGTAATGGGACTCCTGGAAATGCAAATTGATGTAAATACGAAGATATACATATCACATCGGTAGGAAATTGATAACAAGATGTTAGACCTGAATACATAACCCACTGCAAGTGTATGTCGTTTTTCGACATAAATCGTAAACATATTCTCATACCAACGGATGTCTCATATTATTCAAAAACGTATTTGTTCAAAAATCGTTTAGTATACAGAGAAAATTATTATCTAGCTTACAATCTTTTCCGGTCTGATGCACATTTGAGAAATGTGTGCATCTTAATTGGATGTACAGCCAGTTTATTTTAACGCTACTACGTCTGAAAAATGGCTACAAAAGAAAAAAAAACATCAAACCGAATGCATAAAATCGCCTTTAATGTCAGCGAGAGCTGGGTATCTTTCTATCCCTAGATTGAATATTTATAAGCGCGGAATGTCATTGCGAATACCACTCTCGTAAATACACTTACATATTCAACTCTTTTTAGGATAAATTATTTTTTTTTAGGTAAAAGAAGAAAAAAAGCAATTACGTATTAGTTTGAGGAATTGAGCAGCCGGTGGTGGTTTGTTATCCTTTCCCGACAGAGGTCCTAAGCGGTAATCCAGCAATCTCAAGAATGATTGCACTAAAGCCGAATCTACTGATGTCAGAATTTCTTTCAAATGGGTTCGCAGTAGTTCTACAGCGGGGAATAGATAGATATCGAATAGATACCGAAATTTGTCGGCGAATTCCATTGCAAGCTAAAAATAATCATTTTTACTTCGCAGTACGCAGCTACTCACTGGGAATATACAGGGTGTAAATTAAAAAAAAAAACGTTACATACCTTAGCAAGCGATAGCATAGATGAAAAAAAAAGAAAAAAGAAAGAATCCTAGTAAACACAGGCGCAGGTCCCATAATCGATAGTTTTCGATGATGGTATTGAAATTTCGCTTTGCACCCTAAGATTTTACATTTTCTTTTTCATCTGTTAGGTC
This sequence comes from Protaetia brevitarsis, assembly GCA_004143645.1. Taxonomy (NCBI): domain Eukaryota; kingdom Metazoa; phylum Arthropoda; class Insecta; order Coleoptera; family Scarabaeidae; genus Protaetia; species Protaetia brevitarsis. Next base: position 95,776 of record RXPK01002992.1, on the reverse strand, counting down.
AGAATCAAATTACCATGTAAGAAAAGCTTTGATGCTGCATTATCCCATTGTAAGAATTCGAAATTCCTTCCAGTATAATACAAAGTATTTAAATTCATTTTATTAATACGTTCCCCTAGATAGAATACCCTCTCCAGAAGGGCGTTTGAAGTTCAGAAAAATAACGCCAACTATCATTCTTGCGCCCTCTTGTAAAGAGTAGCGGAACTAGTAATCGGTGCGGAATGACGTCACAACTAAAAATTCTTTACATTGCTGTTTTGAACTAATTAGTTTGCGGACTCCGATTCAGCTACAGAAAAGCACGCGTTACCCCTTCTCTCTTTTATTTCAAAGATATACTCGGCAACAGATATATCGGCTGAAATGATCCGGTTAAATGGCCAACAATATCGCCAGATTCAATTGGCGATCTTGGATTTTTTTTTGAACATATCTGAACAAAATATTTACGACATAGAAGTTCATGTCGTCTAAGAATCAACTATAGCAGAGAAATTTAAACGCTTGCCGGCGACTGAAAGACCAAGGTTTTGTTTTTAGTCAAGTGAGTTCTTTAATGACGATTAGAATTTTGTTTACTAGAGAAAGGACGGCAGTTCGAAAAACTTTTGGAATAAGAAGACTGAATAATCCGAAGATCAAAAAATGCATTTTTTTTATTAAACTAGAAGTCTTCCTTAATTGAATCTTTCCAGTCCTAGATTCTTTTTCGACAGCAAGCCCTGGATTAAATTTTTGAAAATACTCGCTGATACCCAAATGATTCCTTTCCCTTTTACATCGTTCGTTAATGGACAAGTGTTGAGTGTGGATATATCAGCTAAGTTAACGAAAAAGATTCTGTTTTGTTTTTCTCCCGAAAGCTGTAAAGATTAGCACACAAGTTGAATTTAATATTATACAGTTAGGACACCTGGGTTGAAACAAATTCATTTAAAATTCAAGGATTTGTTTTTTTTGGAAAGAGCGCTCGGACACTTCGATTTTGATCTTTGGCTGCGGGTTTTTTTTATGGTAAATTCATGTATACATTGTGGCCCAAAAAATTAGTTGAGGTTACCAACTTTAGCTTTACATCTACTTAATAATAATAATTTTATTTAGTTATTGAGACACAAGTAGCAAGTAACATGTAACAAGTCCATAAAAAAAGAAAGAAGATAAATAAAAATAGATAATAATAATAGACATAATTAAAAAAAGAATGAGAAAAATGCAAAAAACAACAAGAATTAAGGAAATGCAACTACGATTGAACCACATCTAAATTGTGACTAAAAAAACTCTTCGATTGTGTAAAAACTGTGAGATAATAGATTTTTTTTCAGGCTACTCCGAAAGCGTCTAAAAGTAGAGTTTAATTTAATCTCTCTTGGCAATTGATTAAAAACTTTGATGTCCATACTTCTCAAACCTAAGTTCGTAACCGTGAGAGTAATACCAGCGACGTGTAAATCTTCCCTATTTCGTATGAAATATTCAGGATACTCTGTATTTTTAACAAAAGACCTCTCGTTCTTGTAGACATGTCCTGCAACTTCCAATATATAGATACAGGCAAGGGGTTAAACCAAATTACGAAAAATTGGTCTGCATGTCTCTGTATAATTAGCCCCCACAGATTTCACAATAGCTTTTTGGGATAGAAACGCCCTATCAGCAGCCGGGGATAAGCCCCACAACAGTATTTCATATTGCAGCCTCGAGTACACTTCTGCATAATATAAAGTAATAAGGCATTCCATGGTTACTGGTGATTGTAAGCAGCGGAAGATATAGCATTTACTGGAGAGGGTTTTTGTTAAATTGATACAATGATCATTTCGTGTAAGAGTATCCTTAAAGATAAGGCCCAAAAACTTGGTAGAGTTCCTTTTTACCAGATTATGTTCATTTACTGAAATATGCCAATGTCAGCACGCCTATCTTTGTATGAAAAACCATATATTTAGTTTTCTATAAACTAAGTTTATTATGACAAAACCACTCCGTTAGCGTTCTGAAGAGGGTGTTTGCTACTATGTCAGCTTCGTCGCTGGATGTTAATAAGGAAATGTCAAGCAACACAGGTCCCAATACGCCTGAGGTACGTCCATCATCACTGGCAGTGCATACGACTTATAGTTTTCAAGAACTCTATGCTATTACTCTTATGTTTTATCTTCGCGAATTGAATCCGATCGTATGAGTATGAAGCGAACCAAAATGCGGCCGCGCCTCGAATTCCGTACATTAGCAGTTTGTCAATAAGTGTATTATATTGGATTCAATCGAGCGCCTTTTGAAGATCACAAAAAATACTCAACACAAGTTTCCTCTTCTCAATTTCATTCAGAAAAAATAGCCAAATCTATGCAATAGCGAATTTAAGTAACTATGGCATTCGTTTGAACCCTTTAATTACTAATTCATATATAAATTACCTACTACAGTTACAATTATTGTATACGATATATTTTTGATAGAAGTGCTTGAAACAATATTTGCATAGTTTTAATTATTTCCTCGTATTTTATTAATAATAGTTTCCTGGTGTACTTTATTTAGTTGAAGATACGACTTAATATAATACGAACTACCATGCCCAGAATTTTTTTTGAAAAAATTTAAACGTGCTAACCTTTATTAACCCCAATATATTTTGATGACGGGCCATTACCTAGTATGATTCTCAAAAAAGCATCACTAATATTTAATCAGGAGTTCCTTTAGTAATACGTGAATCTGATTGGTTCGTATATGCACGTGCAAAATCATCAGTGTAGCAGTGAAGGTATACAAATTCTTTGTCGCTTTTATTTTGTCATGGAACATGATTAGGTTGAAATTGCTACCCTTCATTTGATTCTTTAAAATAAAATACAACAAAAACTGTGCAAAAACACATTCGTTTCTGAGAGAAAGGAATATTAGTTAACTTTAATTGCGCCAACTTATTGATCAAGTCATATCTCGAAAACTATCGATTACGAAACCTGGGTTTACTAAAATTGTTTTTCTCATTTTTACTTATTTGATCATGAATGTTTCCGTATTAATTTACATTAATTTTAATTGAAAGCTGAGTTAATTTCTACAAAAACTTTACCGGCGGAAGCCTTTTAATCCAGCAATTAATAAACGGTTCCAACCCCAAAACACTTGGTTCCATGTAGACCATCCCACACCTCGAAACAGTTGCCGGCGATGCCACGGCCAAGTCGGCAACCTCGAACATCATCGTCATCGTATCTCGTAATTTAATAATCTCACCGCTGCTCAAACACAGCTTCTTATTGTCGTCCAATACGGTGTTCATGTTTTCTATCCAGACAGCGTCGACTGGTCCGTCAAATACGTACCAGCGCTTATCCATGTCCGGAGCACTCACTCCGATTCGTACTAGGGAGGGTAAAATTCCATCGGTCCTATATAGTGATGAAAGTTGCATAATTTACGTTCCAAAAGTTTTAGGTTGCCTAGTGTACACCGCTTTGAAATAGTTGAAGGGAAAAGCGGAAATGACTGGGAAATCAATTTAATTAGAAAACGGTCGTAATATGAATTGAGGATTAGCAAGCAAACGTGGACGTCGTAATTTTGTATCAATTTACGAGGAAACTGGAAAAATCTGAAAAATCAATACTACAGGGTCTGGAACTCTAATATGATGTCTGTGTGCAAAAAAATGATTACTTGCCACGTTCACTTTGATTACAGTACACACAAGCAGACGATATCAGAGTTGCAGTTTTATTTACACTTTACTTACCATTCATGAGTTTGCAAATCGAATTCCCCATACAGCTGACCCATGGTAATTGATTTCGGGTTCATAACGTATGTTTGGACAGGCTGGAACGGGCGGCCACTGGGAGCGGGGATGCCCTTCAATGCTGTCATGGCGGCTTTTAAAACTTTATAGCACTGCAAATAATGAATGTAAAGAGTGAGTCGTACTTCAAAAAAATTTCTTTATCGTTAATAATTATGCATTAATCCAAATAGATTATTCTTTTAAATAGTAGCAAAGAAATTATTTATTCTTTATTAGGTTATTAGTTATATTAGAATTATTTGAAACAATTTTATAAAGGTTTTTTGAAAATAAAAAGGATCACTTTTCCTTCTCTTGTAATAAGGCAATATTTACCAATTTCTGTATAATCTTTGATAAAAATAACAGTATTGTTATAAATTCTTATACGGTGTACTCACTGTCAAGATAAATGAATATTCGTTTTAAATGTGTTCATCAAGCTGGTTTGCATGCTAAAACTTAATAAAGTGCACGTCCTGTAATGGCAGTTTTACACGTTTTACATAAGATAGTGTGACATTTAATAACTCAAAGTTGTGGTTGCCATACAATCTATTTTCATCTACACATTTAGCCATACATTCTCTGTTGAGCTGCTATAAATAATTTTCAATAACGTTTGCAGTGTTTTTTTTTTCAAAAAGAAAACTCCAATAGAGGGAGATTAATATCTGATTTACTACCGACGTTTCATAATCTGTTTTAAATGAAATACAAGTTACAATAAATCTCCAACTGAAGGCTTTTCCAACTTTCCTCCTTTTATATTTATCTTTCTTAATTTGCGTCAAACTTTGTAATGCGAAGTTCAACTATTATACTTTTAGGAAGTGTAAAAGTTATTTCATTAAACATCCTAGGATTAATTGCCTCTAGCTTAACACACCATGATTTGCTACGCATGAGGGTCATATAAAAGAATGCGCAGTAATTTTCATCTGACATTTGCTGCTCCATTAATATACGATTCACAAACAACGATACAGTAATTGCATGGCCGTAGCTTTAATATGTATAAAAGCTCCAAATATAACCGCACACTATCACTAACGATGTCAAAAAAAAAATCGATCTCCACCTGCAGCTCCCATTAATATTAAAACTAAGCTTCAAAGTATTTTCTTTACTTTTTTTGTTGAATCGTTTATTTGGGAGTTAATTAATGTATTAGAAACATATTACATCATTAAATATTTGTTTTTAGTATAAATGATATCTCACTAAGCATGAAATAATAATAATAATAATAATAGTAATAATAATAATTTATTAATTATTGTGACACAGTTGGTGTATGTAACAAGTCTATAGAAGACAGAAAAAGGGGGAAAGAGGAAAACATACTTGCGTAACTAATAACTAAAACGAAATACGGTATCGGCGCACTATTGTTAATTTTGTTAATATTACAGCTACTATGTTGGTTAAATTATCAAAGATCTAGGGTTTTTTACGTTGACTACAATCGTATAATCAGAAGAAAAAAAACAATTGAAAATCGCGTTTACGAGATATAATAGATAACTTTGTTTTTTTTTTAATGGACCACCCTGTATATTTTGTCACCAATTTATAGAAAATCAGTTTCTGCATGCAATATTGTTGTAATAGTATAACCTTAAAATGAAAAACAAAAGAACTACGACTCATATAATGATGGATCCTATATAACAGCCAAAACTTTTGTTGTTTGCCAACTTAAGATGTTTGTTTTAAAAGCAAAAATAAATTACAAGAGTTTACAAAAAATTATTTATAACAATGACAAAAAATAATAAATTATAATAAGTGTTCGACTACATTTCTATTTTCTGATATGCATTTCCTTTACTGTTTAATTACTGCTTAGCCGATTGAGAAATTACAAGACAGTCTATGTCACTCATTGTTTCTCTTACTGCAGTTTACACCTCGTGTATATTTGGATATCTTCGACTATATACTTTGCCTTTAGAATCCCCACTGGAAAGAAAACCACTGGACAGGTCGGGAGATCGTGCAGGCCAATTAACTGGTTCCCTGGTACCAAACCATTTATTTCCACAAATTTCTGTTAGGAACTCTGCTGTATGGACCAACTATTTTATTATTGTAAGTGCCACACCTAACATTGAAACTAAAGAGGTCTTGTAGCCTACGAGGCATTGGTAGAAGAGGATTTATAATCGAGGGACACGGTGGACAAGTGTCAATATTCCAGGGATTGATACCAGCAAGAATCAAAAAAACTCCTTTTCTTTGTCTTTAGAACTTTCGAAATAAATTTATTTCATCATCAGTAGAACAAAATTAGAGCAAGGTGGTAGCAATAATATCAAACAATACATACATACAATAGTCCAATTTAAAATAATAAGACATTATAAAAGATAAAAGTTTAAAATTTTTCAGCAAAAGCACTGAGATTGATTTGAATTTAAATTTAAAATAATGTAGAAGAGTATGAGTAACAACAACCGCCATATTGTGTCCCTCGATCTTAACGTTGTACCAGAGTACTTCCCTTCCTCAGGATTTACAATGATCCAATGGTGCATATTTTTTATGTTGTACACTCTATTGTTTGAACACTTTATCTCGTCGTTCCACAAAATGTATTTGTCTGTATTTTTTTCTAGAAATTGTGGCAAAAACTGCGTACAAACCGCAATTCTAACTTCAAAGTCCGTATCAAGCAAAATTCGTATATTCAAATGGTACATATTTGTGTTTCTTCAACTCTGCACTGCTAGTATTTCGTTTTCCCGTTCGGCTTTTTTAAAAACATTTTCATTCACTTGGAATTTGCGAAATAACAGTAAAAAAAGTCTATCTGGTAATATCCTGTTTGAAAACATTTCTCTATAACGTTTCAAGGCTCTGTTGCTGTGCCTGCTATATGGACAATATGCCTCGAATGTATGTATTATATTTCTCCAACTTGAATTATTAGTAAATAAATAATGAAGAGAAAGCAACGATAAAAAGGAACACGACAATAAACGAATTTAGAGATAGAATAAAATAAGCAGCAATTAGAATCAATAAAGCTTTTTTTCAATACCAGTACACATCAACAAGCTTTACAGAACTGTTAAAATAATTTCGTTATGTCTTAAAACTAAGCAACTACTAAATTTGCTTCGATTTCTACTTTACCAAACAACAAAGTTTTGGCTGTTACATCGAATCCATCATTATATTAGTCGTGACTCTTTAGTTTTTCATCTAGGGTCCATACTATTATAACCAATATTGTGTGCAAAACCTAGTTTTCTATCAATTGGTGACAAAATCTACAGTTGAAAAAATAAAGTTATCTATTATATTTCGTAAACGAGATTTTGAATTGTTTTCCTGATTACACGGTTATAATCAGCGTAAACAAACCTTACACCTTTGATAATTTAACAAACATAGTGGCTGCAATATTAACAAAGTTAGCAATAGTGCCCCGTTAACTTTGAACACCTGTAGACTGGGGCATCATCTTATAACATAAATTGTACGTACTAGTAAAAATACGTAGGTACAATATTTCATTTATGTTATAAGATGATTAGTTTTCTACACGTAAAGAAGGACATGTGTTAATCTAACAAAAAACGCGGTATTTAATTACGAAATTTGGGTTAAATACAGTCAAACAAAAATCATTGTTAAAGTAACAAAATGCGAATGTTAAAATAATTGTGTAGATTTGATATTTTTAGCATTGTTTTAACAATGAAGATAATTTTATTTTAAACATTCAATATTGTTAGGGCAATAAGTGTTCGGGTAAAATAAACAACTATTTCATGTTAAATTAACCAAAAGAATTCATTAAAATAAAAAGCAGAAGTTGCTAGGTTAAATACACATTTTAAGTTAAATTGTATAAATTTTATCTGTTATGTCAAAATAACAATTTTTGTTGTGTTAAACAAGAAAATTATGTTGAAGTAAAACAGAATTGCTTTTTAGTTAATAATATTTTATTACTACAGCAACCTATCAGGCATTTTTTGATTCGCTTTACAAGGGGAAATGTGCAAGTATCTTGGTATTGTACATTTATCATCTCATTCACAACATAAAAGTGTAAAATATCTGTACGGCGGGATATATTTAAAACCCTCAAAAAATAGCAGTTTTACTGACACCACTGCCAGCCATTGTACACCTCTAATCGCTGCTTTAATTGACGCAACTGCTGTTGAATGTTTGATTGGCAAATGCACTAGATTAATATTTTATTAACTCTGACTGTTGTGCTTTATGACCCTTATGTGTCATTTACTGGTGTGAAATAGAAGGAACGCCATTTTCACTGCGATTTCTGAAATACATACCCACCTATATTTAACGTATTTGCTACTATGTGGAAGAAAACTGTTATGCACGTGAACCCATTGACTTTATTAAATTAATAAAACGATACGGTTGCCTTCATTATACGGTATTCTTGCGAGATTAACGAAAATTTTGGTTAACGCAACAAACATTACGGAACATCTAATATAGTTATATCAATAGAACGAATTTTGTTAAAGTAATTAAAAATTTTGTTAATGCAATGATATTTGTCCAACAAAAGGGTGTTGGTTGACGGAATGCATTTTCTTCTCTCGGTGCGAATTTCAGATATACGCCTAAAGTTAAAAATATAGGAAATCTTAATTTAATGTATGTGTTTGATTAACCATAATTTTTTGTTAAAAGAACTACCAAGAAGCTTAGTTTTGATCATGACAGTTTAGTAATTTTAAGAGAATTATTTGAGTTAATATAAACAGAAAATTCGTTTCATTCATCAAACAACAAAAATGTTCCTTTAGTTCAACAAAATTATGTTAAGTAAAAGAAATTCTTACTGTAACAATTAATTTATGTAGAGTCAAACAAAAATATTGTCACATCAACGCATTTGAGCTTAACAAAGTGATTTTAATTAATTCAACATTTTTTTTCTCTACGTGTAGCCTGTAGTAGCAAACACGTTAAATATAATCTCCGAGTACAGAAATTGCCGTGAAGATGGCGGTTCTCCTATTTCACTACACTAGCTTTCCGTACTCGATATAAGTTTCCTACATGATGGCAAACATAATAATCCAGTAGTTATTGCTTGTCAGATGGATATTTCTTAGGAACTGTTTTCAAAACAGTTGTCTATTGCATACGCCCCCCTGATTTTTGCGAATCGACCGGCAATGTGCAATTGATATCGACGATGTTCAAGTCTCTTTATAAGGAAGAAATTTCTTGCCTAAATCATTATTTGCTTCAATTAATTATTTTCTTAGGACCTAATAAATATTTGTTGACTACTATTTAAAAGGATAATTTAAGATTAATGAATATTTATTAACGACAAAGAAATCCTTTTCTCAGTGTAGGAAAAGTTACACATAAATTAATAATGATACACTAGAAGTGTCTAGACCAAGAGTCGCCAAACTACGGCCCGCGGGCCAAATCCGGCCCGCTGCGTATTTCGGTCCGGCCCGCGCAAGTTGTAAGTACCAAGCGGTTAATTCAGCTATTGCCGATAGTTTTTGTCACCCACAATAAGGGTTTGCGAAAATTATTGTACCGGGAGGTATCTACATCTATTCACCGACTGATAGTCAACTGATGTCGCGGCAAATAAGTCCGGTTAATTCATTTACTATGAACGTTTTCGGCGTACTTCGCAATAATATTTCTAACCTTATTTATAATTAAATTTGAAATATTCATGAATAGATTTGCGATAAAGCTGAAGAAGTGTGCGCAAAGAAGAGTTTTTCTGTTGACCTCCCAGCTCAAGCGACTGTCAGATAAATTTGAGAATATCACAATACGCTTCTTAATGGAGAAGGCAAAAAATATCTAGTGGTTTTTGTTAGTTCTTGATGAGTTAACAGTCATTGTTGATACTGCCCAAGTATTTTTGTTTTGTGCAAAGCTTTCAATAAATCATTGCATAATTCATCAAACAAGTCTATCTATTTTGCATTATTGAACCGGTTGTGGCAGTGGTTAACGTTATTGGCTCTCGGCGAGTTAACCATCGCCAGTTCGATGGTGCAATAGTGGAAAAGTTTTATTGAGATTTTTGGAACTCAGAGAAATTATTAATATTTTTTTAAATGAGAAAAAAATTCTACAATCGTTCCGTTCATAAATAGTAATTATTGCTTCTGTTTCTTATGCCCTCTCAACTGAACTTTCGTCCCTTCAAATTATTTTAAATAAAAAGATACTAACATTGGTTGAAGTATTACAAAAAAAAATATGTCGCAATTCATTTCTTGTGATTGAGATTGGATTAGAATTCCTAAAAATGGATCCTATTTTACTTCAAAATTTACTGGTCAGATGTTTTCAAGGCGCCCAAGTCTTCAGAAGTAGCAGGTATTGAACTACTGATATGTGTTTCCAAATGCCCTAAAATAGTGGAATCTTATTTTTCTTGGCTTTCTTCATAACACTACTATAGGTTTGTCTTTTTTGTCTTTTTTATGAATAAAATTTTTGGTTTATTGCGTATTACTTGATTGTTTTATCAATCGTTTATTCCAGCATTTTGTTTTCCTGTTTCTTCCAATGTTACTCTTAAATATTTAAATTTCTCATTTGCTCTATTTTAGTATCATTTATTTCAATTTTAGTTTCAACATTCTGGTTTCCGAGGATTTTAACTTTTTCTATGTTTATTGTCACGTCCTCTTCTTCCATGTTTCCTTTCCATATGTTCAAATTTTCTTTGTTTTTCACTGTATGTTATTATTACCACATCGTCTGCAAAGATTCCATTATGTAGCTATTTCAATCCTCTGCAAATTCTTATATCACACTTTATTAACTTTTTGCAAAATGAGGCAAAATGCGAACCAGATGAAGATGAACTTTTAATATTCAATATTCAATTCATTTTAATATTTTGGTTTATATATTGCGTACTTTTCTAGGTACTAACATATAGAAAACAATGATTATTATAATATTTACCAGCCATAATAATTTATTGTAATGTTATTTATAATCCACCAGGTAAAGATTATTTGACCATTTGGAAAAGTTAATAAATAATAGGAATAATTTAAAATAAAACCACTGAAGCCTATAGGAAATGTTGCAGAAAAATATAAGAATATACAGGATGTTTTTGAAAAAAAAATAAGTTTTGTAACTTTAAGATTCTTTGACAAGTCAGTAATTTTTAAATACCCTGTATGATACGACGGAAACTTTTTGGTACATTGTTTTCGGTTCATAAAACACAGAGGAACACTTAATAAAAAATATACACGTTAGAGTTTACAACCTGGCCCGCTGAACTTAATTTTCGTTACGATTTGGCCCTGTCCTAAAAATGTTTGCCGGCCCCTGGTCTAGACCATTTGTGAAGGGTACATTTTACACTACTGTTTACACTAGATTCGGGTGCATTGAATGGGATTACAGTGGACCTCCCTACTGTATTTCTAGTGTTAAATACTGTAAAAAATTTCTTACTGTGTTCAGCCAGACGTTTCATAAATAAAAAATGATTTTAGTGCGATGAAAGAAACACTACAAACAGAACAGCTTCTAAGTGGAGTAGGTTTGGCTAATCACATACTCCCACTACCTTAATTCATTGGCGATCATAAAAATAAAACCGGGGAAATAATTAGCGTCGGATTAGTCTCTGGTAACGGACGCTATTGTTTCCCTCTCGACCGAGACGCTTGCGCCATATCGCCCCATTCGAAGTCGGAACATCCTTCGAGTGCGCTCCTTACAATATGTGTTACGGTGCCCACCTGATCTGACTGGCCACATGCTATCTAAGAATTGCCGGTAGCTCGCACGATTCGGCCGTGGATGATGTATTTTGCCGACGCTAATTCTTCGCGCTCGAATACCACCGGCAACTTCCTTCAGGGAGAGTATTGCGGTGCCTTGGAACATTATCTACAATTGCTGCAGACTTATTACAATCCAGTGATAATCTTCGTCGGTTTGATCGGTAATTTTCTGTCGTGTCTGGTGTTCCTGACTACCCATCTGAAAATGCGAAGCTCCAGCTACTACCTAGCCGCTTTGGCGGTGGCGGATTTCGTATATCTAGTCGTCCTGGCGATGGAACTCTCCAGGTGGGACAAATTCAACAGAGAGGGCTGGTGCCAAATTTTAGTCTACATAGTCTCCGTAGCGAGCATGCTAAGCGTTTGGCTGATAGTCGCCTTCACCGTTGAAAGATTCATAGCGATCCAATACCCGTTGAAGAAGTCCTCAATCTGCACGGTATCCCGGTCAAAAACTATAGTTTCCGTTATCTCCGGAGTAACAATTGTGTCGCAGACTTACGTCTTTTGGACCGCTGGAGTGGTTCTGAGGAAAAACGAAGACACATGCTCAATAGTACCGGAACAGCTCCCAGCTATGAATGTCATCAATGCAGTCGATTTTATGATAACTCTGATCATTCCTTTTATTCTTATCGTCGTCTTAAACGTGATGATCGCCAGGAGCTTATTCAACTTCAGTAGAAACGCGGAAAATACTGCAGCAGAAGAATGTCCTACGTTGGGCGAAACGTGTTCCTCACATTTTGCCGAGGTAAAACCGGAATTGTGATGTTTGCTTTCTGTGTTATTAGAAAATTTCACCTTAAAATGCTTTTTGTGGTGCCGTCTCTCTCTGTATAAAATTAGACCGATCGCAACTTCGCAGTGGCGGCTTTGAAAATTGAATACAATTATACGGTGAACTGGAAAACTTTCCTTATTTTGTTCCTGCGAAAGAGCGGTAGAACTGTTTCTACGGCAAAACAAAAGCACCCCATTTACAATCACTTTAATTGCGTCGTTTGTTGAATCTAAGTAATGGACGACTCTAAGACTAGGGGCTTTTGTTGATTGGAAATATTAAAAGTGTTTTAAATTGGAAAACAAAAGTTCTAGCACGAAGAAAAAACGCATTCTAATTAGTTAAAAAATAATAGCATCTCGCTCAAATTTAAATTCATGTTTACGATATTGGTGGCTTTAGTTTAGAATATTGAGAATGGACTTAATATTAAGGTGGGAACATTTAATTTAATTTGCGAAAACAAAAACTGAACTTTCTTCTGATACTTTTATTAAATATTATAGAATAAACATAAATTACGAAATATTGTTCCAATAACAATAATACTAATAATAAATTTATTCATCCTGAAGATCTATAAGATATTGCATAAGTCACACACTGTAGTGTATGCATGCATTTTAAAATGTATTAATAAGTAACTTAGCAAATACACAATTGAATTCTTTAAATTCATGTTAATTGACAACAGAAACAAAAAATATATAGATATATATCCTAACTCTTACACTTATTACTTACGTATTACAATACAAAACGTTGCCCGGATAATCTATATTTTATTCACACTTCTTTTACCTCATGACATCTTCAATTGACAAATCAACATAATAATTCTCAAAACAAAACCATCAACAAAATATCTCCATAGGGTGAGTTCACTTAGTAGATCTATCAAATTATCAAAATAAGTTCTGACATATTCATATCAAATACGGTACATACTTATATTTTCAGTTTCTAAAACCTTGGCCATATGGAAATACCCCAGCATTTATCCCCCAAAATAAAAAAATTAATAAATTTTGTCAATAAAGTGTTGAAATTTTAATTTTTCTTCCCCAATCCGTAAATCAAAACATTATCATCCATTTCTTTTTCTTTTTCCAATTTATAACATCCCATTCTGCTTTTTGTATTGATGTTTGAAATAATAATTTTCTAACTCTAACCATTATTTCTTTACCTTTCAATAAGTCATTATGAATTTATTCATTGTCGTCTTTCTCTTGCGTTCGAAGTTTTCTACATTAACTTCTTCTACTTCTACCTTGTTTAACCCATTTTCACTGTCCAATCGGTACCATTCTGTTTTAAATCTGATAAGTCAATTTCCAAATGTCAATTCTCCGGCATAATTATGATCGCCTTTTTCACTAATAAAATTTCCCCCTTCATCATTTTCCCTGTCAGCGCCTTTTTGCTTAAGAGCTTCCTTATTCTCCTCTGTAAATCTATGCTTTCTTTTGAATTGTTCTTCCTCCAGTGTTTGGTTCTTTTCCTTTGCAATGTCATCTTTGGTTTTTAACCTATTAAATATGATTCCCTTAGGTTCAGATCTTGATTTAATCTTTTTCTCATTCCTCTCACCTCCGCTATTAATTGAGCTATTTCTTCTGTCACTCCTCGTTTATCCTGCATATACATTGTGAAAAATGTTTGTAACGACGACATATCCATCCGGTCCATTTCTATTTAGCTAGTAAGTTTGCCCCACATTGGGCGCCGAAAAATGTTATATTATTATAATACAAAACCTTGCCTGGATAATCTATGTTTTTTTTCATACTTCTTTTACATCATGACATCTTCAATTGGCAAATCAACATAATAATTCTCAAAATGAAACCATCAACAAAATGTCTCGTGTAATTATCTCAAAAACGGTTGAATTTAGAGATAGAGAACATTAGTGAAAATTGTATTCAAAATCTGTAGAATTCATTAAGGTAAGAAAAAACATATGTTTCCATTTAAAATAAGAAAATTGCCACCCACTTTCGATGTAATGGAACGTTTCCGGAACTTAGAAATATTTTCGCATGATTCTTTAAATGGGGTTTTGTTTTTATTTTGTTGTCGCATTAGTCTAGCTGCAATAGATAGCGAAAAAGAGAGAGTGGACGAGTGGTCGAAACACCCTGTAAAACACCTTGACAAATCGTCATTTTTGAAAGTGCTTTTGTAAGAGTCTGAAGTGTAGCCAAAATGTTTCTTATTGCACGTTTTTGTAGTAGGAAGATTCTATTTGTTTGCACTGCATCTCCCCAGCAGATTATGCCATATGCAGCAACGATTTCGAAAAATTTCAATTTTCTATTTTTAAAGTATTTCTGTCTATTTATATATATATATATTTTTTTTACAGTTACAGATTTTCCATTTTGTAACATTTTTTTTTCCAAACTTTATGCCTTTTTAGTGCTAAATGTTAAGTTTTTTTTTTATTAATCATTATCAAAAACCTTGTAAATTATCGTTCTATGTAAAATACTTAACCTCAATTTTAAGCAAGCCATTTTGTTCATGACTCGCATATAGAATTTTTATCAGTGACCCCAGATACCCCGTAAATTATCGATTATGCAAGAAAACTTTTCTTCGTATTTCAAACCTCCCACGCGCCTTAAGCCTGTGAAAGGAAACTTTACTATTAACTACGTACACTGATAACGCGTCTAGGAATGCTTAGAATCATCAGTCATCTGCGTCACTCAAACAACCAATCAACGAGCAGTGGGCCAAGATGCGACTAGCCCAACTTCAATGTAATTTTTGTATGTAGCGACCGACCCCTCTTCCGCTAGCTCACCACTGACCACTGACACCTGTAGGTGTCTTAAACGTACCTTTTAGATGGAGCACGGGTTTGAAATGATTAGTTTTTCATAAATAAAGTGCATAAATAAAACCAAAGCGTATTTTGTCGCATCAAATCATGGGAATAGCAACGTTCGTTCTGTACTTAAATGTGTATACGTGTATTTATCAATATTTTTACAGAAAATAAAAGCTTTTTAATGATTAATTTGTTATTTGGAATGGTCGGCCCAGATTATATGATTGTGTACGACAAACACTAAATCCGTACTAATTCTATTACCAATCCAGATATAGCTCATAACTTCTATGATACGTCTGGGCATCAAGAACAGCAGAATAACGTTCTTGTTTCGAGCATAGCTAATATATTTGTACTATGATTAATATATTCCATTTCGGAGCTTTAAAAGTGAACGATGTCAGCTGACGACATCCACAGTCGCCAGCCAGCCATTTTTTTGATTTTTACTGTATCTCGTGTATTAAATTTTATTTTTACAGAAGTGCTTAGGAAATTAAGAGTTGAAGGACACCTCGATTAAGATTCAAACACTTAAAGTATATGAGTTTTGATATAAGGTAACCTTATGAATTGATTGAAAGTGCGTATACGTTTTATTTAGAGTACCAACGTTATCGTTATATCAGGTTTCATTTGTATAGGGAATAAATAATACACTAGACACATAAAACACGAAATTTAGAATGGATGGATATTTTTAGGATAGCTATCGAACGCAAAACATCGTATAGCTATTATTTCCACTGAGTTTATATTTTACGTTTCAAACGCCAATACATTTATCGAGTGTCTAATGTTATTTTAACAGCATCGGCTTTATTTTGGAAACGTTAATAATGCCACGACAACGTGATGGTTAGCCATCAATTTCCGGCTAATTCTGTTCGTAAATAAACAGCTCTGTCATTTCCTATTCATTATTATATAATCTGACGTTTCTCGCCTGTATACAACGCAAAGATCCATGCAGAGCTACCTTTGATACAGATACCATGTTGTACTTAATCTAACCAGGAAGCCTCCTTCATATCTCATGCAACATAATTCAAAGTAATTTCATTAATAATAAACCCATCTTACACCCACGTAACAGCCTTGACCTGGCGTCCTAGACTAAATTATGAAATTTACAGTGTCGGTCATAATTTACAAGCGAATAACAATGTTTTTTTTCTTTTCAAAGTTAGAACTATAAAACTCGCCGTTTCGACAATTTAAACATTTTTAAGATAAACTAATAAAATTAGCTTAAGATCGTGTTTATTGCCGCCATAAAAGAGGTGCTAATTAGATATGTAACACTAGAAAAACCGTTTAAGATTAACCTATCTGTATATGTTAAATATAAAAGCACTGAAATTTATGTATACTTTACGGTAGAGCTGTGTAAATAATATGGAGTTTATATCCACGTGAGAGCGAAATTAATGTAATCAACTGGAATACGCCGTTTATTAGTCTTCTTAATAAACGAATTAAGTTTACCAGTTTCCGAAAAGGTTTACTCAATAAATACGATGACATAAACTATTATAAAATGCAACGCCAACGTTTTCCTGATGCTACTAAATTAAAAGAGAAGAATTTGACGTATGTACAATATTCATGCATTTCTGCGAGATATTTTTACAATACAAATACAGTGATGAGAGTGCAATAGCATAGTGACTATCTATAAAATGTGTTCTTAGCCCTTTCCAGACAATATATCTAGAAAAAAAATTGTTTTCGCCAAAGGCAGTATTATTGGTAATAAATAAAGTCAACAAAAAAGTTAGATAAATATTATTGTAGTATACTACATCACATCTACCAGAAATCAAGTAAAGCAAAAGAAAAATATTTATTACACAGTTTTTCAATACATATTTTGATGAAAGCGTACAAAACAGTTTTTTTTTGTCTGACAAACTAGCAACTTTGCAGATATTGCAGTACCATTTACTTCTTTTCTGGTGGTTATGAGTGCTACAAAAGTGACATATTCGCAAAGTACCGTGTAGTAACATGTACATAAGTTCCTATATCACCGCACGTGGTTCATGGACTTGTGAGTTTAAATTTACTGTTAATATGTCTTTTACACTTCTTGAACACAACTTGTTCTCTGATGAAGTTGAAAATACACAGCGAAAGCTTAGAATTCATGTAAAAGGAATCGTTTAATTCATCAATCCTTGGCTACTTATCCCAGTATTATCTTCAACCATAACCTGTTATCTTTGTTTCTAATGCTATTTTTGGCCTGTATTTGTTAAGAGCCCGAAGCAGCATAGATCTATTTCTTCCAGGAGTTTCGATTCTCACCTCAACAAACCCAGTCACAACAGCTATTCGAAAACTTTCCAAGTTAATTTGACTCTCGACATTTCATTGATTAAAAATTATATAGGCGTAGATTACACTGACGCCAAAAAATGCGTGGCCACCATTTCTGACTTTTTCGATCAATTTCATAGCATTTTTAAAGCACGTGAGCTAGGTCAACATATCCCATATGCTTATTATAGTTTTTCAGCATTTTGAGCCATTGCTACAGATTAATTTTTTCTTGACACATACTTGACTTCAGATTGATTTTCAAAATTGCTTCCCAAATAAACAACCGTTTGTCCATCTAGTTAACGCATGATATACCATCATGAGTTGACATCTAATCGAATTCACAACGTTTGAGTTGTTTATTTGTTTCGAAATTCTTTGGCACGTACTTTCTCAATTTTCTGAAATTTTGTCGTTTTGTAAGTAAGTAAGTAAGTAATGTTTATTGTCGTTAGTACACAGATACATCGACAGTGTCAAAATATACATACAAGTGACTACTACAAACTAAGACTTAAAATAAAAAAACAAAGTTGTATACAGGTAAACAATAAAAGTCAAATATATAAAATGTCAATTTAATATTAGAGAGACCCATTGTCATTGTTTACGTATTCGTCAATAGAATAAAAGCAATAATTCTTTGAATAAAGGAAATGACTTAAAAAACTTATCAAAATATACAAAATAACTTTTTCTAATTAAGTTGCGTACATAAGATCTGTAATAATTCTTGCTCGTAGTTCCTTACGTCCCCTGTACTGTTGATTTTACCGGTATAAATTTGAAACTATTTAATAACATATGCGTTGAGCGAAATGCTGAAGAGCATTATCATTTAGGTGAAAGTTTCCTAAAAGCTAATCAAACCTACCCGAACAACACAAGATGGTATAAACGTATATATTTATGCAGATTTATACGCAAGTAAATCATAGTTGGCAACGTTTATGTTTTAGTAAAATGACCGCCGCGTAGACGTTTGAATCTTGATTATTAAATATGTATATTCAACGTAACTGATATACGTTTATTCAACGTAAATGATGCATGTTTTTTTCAACGTATGTGATATATGTTTATTCAACATTTTTTTTATATTTATTTATTAAACGTTTATTAAGTACTATATAGTTACACACTCCTGTATATTCATTTTGGCAGGGATAAATTAAGTAATGAAAACTGACACTAGTAACAAACCTATGATTTATTGAAATTGAAAAGCCATGGATAAACACATTGAAATACCTCAACAACTTTAAAACTTCTCGTTTGTTGGTTTGGCTCAACGCAGTTTATGCACAAGTGGATGAGGTGTTAGAATTGTTTACCAATTAACGCCACGTCGATAATATAGTTTTCTAAATGCATACAGCGCTGTCACTTCAGCACACTTAACTAATTTACCACGTGATTGCAACAGCCAATGGGAAGTTGATCGTTTTTTTTTTCTTATTAAGAGTCTACGCCTTGAACAGCAGTAGAAGCAGTGAAGAGGGAATTTGTAGTAGGCGGTAATACATACTTCCTTCTATATTACTAGCTTTTGCAGCGATCGTCTGGTAAATTAGGAATTTCCCGTATGTTCTCTCTTTCAAGATTGTGCCTGTATAGATTTCTCGGCTGCCTAATGGATGATCTTGGATAAAGCTTGCCATGTAATAGCGATGAAACGGGACTTGCACTTGATGTGACGCTGATAACACCAGAAACTAGAGTTGGTTTCCAGTGTATAATGACATTTACTTGGTTCTTTTTCTTTGCTGTTGTTCCTTTGTTGTTTTTTACTAAACAAGTAATTGATTGTAATTAATGTTATAAGTCTGGGGAACCCATATTTTACTTTAAAAGAGAATACTGTAACTAGAAGTTTACGTAAAATGTACTTCATTTCGTTCTATGTCAAATTCCAGTAGTTTATCTCAACAGTTTTAGTCTGAGAAAACAAAACAAAGCGGCCTAATCTTGTAACAGCCATTGCTAATCATTTTCGGAAAATGTAACTGGATTTATTACATTATTTTGATTAGACTGTGGTGGTATACTTAATTTAACTTAACTGCTAATTGATAAACATCATGATTGTAATTACTGCGTTCCACAATCTACACATAGAGGATAAAATAAGATAGATTATAGACATTTTGGTGTTTAATATTTGACGGTCACCACACAAGAAAGTAATTATCTAAATGTACTTTGAGCATATTATATACCTAATGGAAAATTCCAAGCACGTGTAAGGTAGAAGCAAAGACACTCTAAATTTTCATACTCGTCACAAAATCCCATAACGATGTTAATTCTACAGGCAAATGATACAGACAAGCCAAAAATAAGTAGGCCACTACCGACGAATGAGATATATTTGAGATATGCAGGAGCATCTGGGCCATTTTCTACTAATTACTTAAATATATTGAGAGTCGATATTTGAACCGAGATTCTAATAAGCGCTATCGAATGTTGTAAAATATGATATTATTGCAATTTTATTAATTAAATTTACAGTATTGACAAAGTTTTGGGAGTAGCACGTGTTTCACTAGAAGTGACAAAAAAGGATTAATGGTTTAATGGTTTTTCAACTTAACCTAGCGAGACATTTGATAATTTGGAGTTTAAAAATAAATCAGAAATTCTAACGCCCAGAGCACTGGCATTGAGAACGAAAAAAATTTATCACAACAAGTTGAAAGTTATTATTCAATTCAAAACACTTAGTTAAGTGTATTTATATTTAACACTATGTGTAACTGTTGATTTATTAATTCGTATGTTTACTTCAACCAAATTTTACTTTTCAGCTAGATTAGATTAGATTAGATTAGGATTGAGGTGGCCTATAGACCTGTTTCACCGCGTTCTTTTCAGATCTATTTTGATTTCCTAGAGGACGCTCTCTAATTTCGCCCTCTTGATTAGGCCTATCATCTTTGAGTAGCTACTAGCTACGGGGTTCTCCTCCGCCAATACTAAAAACCTTCCTCCTCGCCAGGCCTTCACATTGGCACAGCACATGAACTGGTGCTTCTTCCTCCTCTTGGCAGTATCTGCAGGTTGCCTCATCTGCCAGGCCTATGTTGTACATATGCCTATTCAGTCTACAGTGACCAGTCAGCAGACCTACGATCATTTTGACAGTCTTCCTGTCTTTATTCAGGAGATCTCTCGTGAATTAAGGCCTCTGCTCCTTTAGGAACTCATTTGCCTGTCTTTGTTCCGGTGATTTTTGCCACCACTCTCTGGACTGATTATGTATCCATTTATTGATGGTATTTTTAATACTTTTCAGCTAACAATAATAACTTTACATAAATCTTTACGGTCGTTCAAACAAAAAAGCCTCTTCGCCGTATTTAAACGAAAATTATTGAATTTATAATTTTTTGGTTTGAAGCAATGCATTATATTTTTCTATGTGTGAATTACTCAAAAGAGACACATTAAAAAGCGTACTTGGGAATAGTGGATAACCAAAGTTTATAGTACTATTAGGATATTTTTTTTCGATAAAACCATACATAATTTATCAATTAGGCTAAAGGCGTTCAACAGTGTATTCTTATCAAGTAAATTTGAAAGTGTATCAGGCGAAAATGAAACTGTATTTTTCTTTGTAGCATTTTTTTTTCTAGAGATATGTGTAATTGTTGATTTATATTTATAAAATTCACAGAAAGATAACGTACGGGTATGCTGGATGTCGTACATTTTCCCAATATTATACATTGCGATATGGCATTTCCAATATTTTGTAGTTATTGACGGAGCCTGGTTTCTGAACGTTTGGAAATGAATATGAAGGGAAATTCCTTGTGTTTCTCCAGAATTTTACTTACGCTCGACAGTAATATATACAGGGTGTTTCATTTAAAATAAAAAAGTTAACATTATTTCCGGCTAAATCGGAAGTTTGTTTCGGATATAAATATTCTCATCGAATCCCAATTTAATTTCGCGGTAAACATAAAGAAAAAAGACGTTATTTTATTAAACAGGAGAAAAAGGGGGTCATAATGAAGTACAATCTAATTTAGGCATTATTAAATGAAACTGTATAGTTTGAACTTTAGAATACACCATGATTTATATGCATTTTGCTTTAATGTTTTAATTTATGCATAACCAAACAATATTACTTCTGCGATTATTTTATCGATTTTGCAAACTTTTTCGCAAATATCTTTGTAAATAGATACTGTAGAGCTTTAGAAAAAAATACGGGTCTTCTAATTTTAGGCAAAGACTTCAAATTTAAAATATAAAAAGAATCCAAGACATCAAATTTTTTAGATGTTCCGGTTGATATGGAATGACCCGTATGTGATTGCCTAATTTGTTCGTTTTAATATAGATTGCTAACTTCGGGTTTATAATTAAGAAAATTAACGTATTGTATTATAAAATTAATTTATAGAAATTAATACCTCATTAATACCGATCTTTTATTGTCTTATTATTATGGTCAAATCCTTGCCTAAGGTGACTCCTCCAGTCTGTAAAGCTTTTAGCCAGAAAATAGGACTGTAAGATGCATGTAGTGAAGTAGCGTACCAAGACGCCATATCGCTCGCTTTTGTGGCTGTTATCGGCTGTTTATTTACTTGAACGCGTTAGAATATACAGACCATTGTTAATCAATTTCCACGTTGCCATACTCTAGGCATAATTAAATCCTCAAAACACGTTAAACCATAACTTATGTGGCAAGAGAAAACGGCGAAGATTGAAATCAAATTATCCAAAAGTTTTAACAGAAACCAGTGGTGAAAATCAAAAACAGGCTTGGCGAAAAATGGCTCAAATGATTTTTGCAAAGACATCCAGATGTTGGTAAACGTGATACGAAAATTATTTCCAAACCACATGCAAAATATAGCTAAACTGTAAAAAGACCATGACTAAAAGAAAGCCGCATGAAACGTAACATGGCCACAAAATGATAAAGAATAAAAAACTTGAGAAACCAAGAAAAATGAGGAGACAAGAACAAACAAAAAGGAAGTCGATGATAACAGTAATAGTTTTGAAGATAACTTAATCGAAATAAAAGAGGAATTGGCCATAAGAGCTAACAATAAATCTGAAATGAATCTTCAATTAACGAAATAAACCTTCAATTAAGGAAATTACAGATATTCTGAGTGAAAATCATGTAATAGTAGAATATAACAGTAAACACTATCCAGGAATAATAAAAACGATTAGCCAAATTAATATGAAATAAGCGTAATGGAGCAAGCTTCCAATAAGAAATGGAAGTAGCCAAAGTGTGAAGACCAGATTTCGTACAAAGGGCACCAAATAGTGAAAATGGTTATGAACCTCAACCGTTAAATTCTCGACGTATTTGTGTCATCCAAATTTACTCTTTTTGGTATAAAATAAGATTTTGTAAGAAATAAATTATTGTTGATTTACTGGTTGTTTTTTCAAATGATCGAAAGATATCTCAAGGACTGTAGCGTAGTGATAGACACATAAATATCTGATCACCCGTGCTACATCAGATTTTTATTATGTGGTATTTACGATATCGGTTGTAGCGAGTGTGATAAAACTTATATTGGACAAACAAAGCGTTCAATGAGTACTAGGTTCAAAGAACATATTGCATGTCATTTGGTAGACTAGAATCCTCAAGCAAAGATTCCGGACATAAAATCGACATAGAAAATCTTGAATTAGTGAAAAATGTACAATCACCGGAAGAGTTAGACGCGCACGAAACCATATATATGAAAAAACATTCTAATAACTTATTGAATAGGAAAGCGGCCCCCTGCAGTACTCGAGATTATGTTTTTGGAGGGTGAAAAAGATTCACATTTGGCGCTAATTCTTGGTCTTCGAACGGTCAAGTAGGCGTAGAAAAAGCATTTGAAAATTATGTTTCCTTTTTAGAGGGAGATAGAAATGCACGTTTAGTTTAATACGCTTTCTTATTTTTACAAATTCATTCGGTCTTCGGTCTCTTCGGTTGAGAACTTACTAGATTTTTGCGACTTTCTCGAATAAATAATTTTTATGTAAGGGTGAGAACAAAAAATCACTTTCTGGATGTGCTTAGCTTATTTGTAATTTAATTCAGAATGTAACAATATTCGTTCTATCACGATAGATGTTAAAGTCATGGTAAAAATCGCCATTCAAAGTGCATCTAGTCCTTAATTGTTCATTCAACGGGTGATCTACCCTATCCAATTGCCTTAATCCTTCAAGTACTTTTAGCTTCTTTTATTTTCAGCTTGTATTACCAAACATATCTCGCAAAGTACGACCCGGAAAATTATTCTTTCGTGACAAAAGATTGTTTTTTTCGATTTTCATTTCTTCCCTCTCAACTGCGTACTTTCTGAAAGCGATCCATGAACAATCAACTGCGATTTAGTTTTTCCGCGAGCAAAAAGCAACCCAGGCGACGCTTGCGCTTCTATTTTACCACAAAACGCGTGCATCCCGTCAGTGCGCGTCGCGGCGCCCGATCGAGGCGAACGCCGAACGCGCAACAATGCGAAGACTCCTAGACGTGGACACGTCGTATTACGATAGTTCGAATAACGAGACAACTTTCTTATACGATTCATGCGGTATCTTCGAGTATTATCTCGAACTGCTCCATAGATATTACATTCCAGTAATGATCTTCGTCGGTTTGATCGGTAATTTCTTATCCTGCGTCGTGTTCCTGACAACTTATTTGAAGTTGAGGAGTTCGAGCTATTATCTCGCCGCGTTGGCGATAGCAGACTTTTCCTTCCTCTTCGTCTTGACGATAGTTAATTTCAGTTACACGGGGATAATGGACTTATTCAACAGGGAGATTTGGTGTCAGGTATTTGTGTATATTAGTTCCGTGGCCAGTATACTGAGCGTTTGGTTGATCGTCGCGTTCACCGTCGAACGATTCATAGCAGTGCAGTATCCGTTGCAACGACCTTCTATTTGCACGGTGACTCGATCAAAGATTACCGTGTGCGTTTTGTCAGGTGTGGCGTTGGCATCGCAGTGTTACGTCTTCTGGACTGCTGGAGTCCGCAAGAACGAAAACGACCAGGACACATGCAGTATGATACCAGAGCAGCTCAACGCGATGAAGGTCATCAACACGAATCGATTGCATAATCACCCTCATCATTCCTTTCCTGTTGATCGTAGTCATGAATGTCATGATCGCTAAGAGTTTGTATAGGTTTAGTAAGAGGATGAGGAACAGTCCGTTAGAAGAATGCCTCACGTCAGAAAAGAGCATAGATTTTACGAAAGATCTGTCGAAGGTAAAAAAATATCAGTTATATATGCGAAATGTTAAACACCTCAAAATGTCTTACCACAAAACCTGGCCTTACATTTCAACAACTAAACCGTTAACATCAGCAGTGAAACTGAACCGGCTCAATACTACAGTTTTCTACTGATGACTTACTACTCGGTTATTGAAATATGTGTTATCTATAGTACAGTGAAGTTTGTTGTAAGGTGCTTTAAAGTGTTTATGTTATCTCCTGACTTTTAAGTATTTGTATTATTTGTGGTATGCTTTTACATTGTGCTGGAAAACTGAACTGATTTGATAACTGGTTAAGAGTATGCATTTAACCATATAAGTGGTTAACCACGGTGACCTTGTGCTTATAAAATGTAAAGCCAAATATACCACTAAATTTCTTAATTAGCTTGAATAAATAATTCCTAATTGATTATTATTTTATTGAGCGATGCTGATTCTGTTGCCAAATTTTCCAAAATTAACTTTGATATTTATAGCACCATTATCAGTTTTTATTGCTTTTATATGTTTTTTTTTTTAAAATCAGCTGCATGCAGACGGTTTTCAAAGTGTGTTTGTGCGCGTATATGTAATTGTATTACAGCAAATTATTTTTTGTAACACTTGTTTTTGTTTACGACGATTGAAATCGTTAGATGTGATGAATAAGCCGACAGTAAACAACCACTACTAAGCATAACTTATTGACTAAAACATAATAAACCCACATTATGCATGTACGACGCATTTAATGTTATTGAGTTACATATTACCTACATATTAATTTCGTCTCATCTGAAAGCAGGGTGCGAAAATTATCAGTCGCGACTAATAAAAGTGCAAAAGAATCGCGTTCATTATTCTTAACTATATCTGTTGACAACTTCAACATCTCTTATGGCCGTTTGCACCGATACGTTAAGCTTGGTTTAATTTTAAGTGTCGCTTAGAATATGATGTTCACTATATGCAGAAAACAAGAACTATCACCTTCAAAGTACCGCTTAAAATTAAACCAGGCTTAACATGGCGGTGCAAATGGGCCTTAAGATTTACGTAATGTTATTAACCCTTCGTTAGTGTGGTGGGGTATGCCATACCCCAATATGTTTGTCTACATACTGGGGTATGGCATACCCCACCACACTAACGAAGGGTTAACGAAACCAATAAACTCACAAACATCCAAACTTATAAAAATCACATTTATCTATTTCCCCACAATATCTAATGTATTTCAAATAATAGCAGCAATAGTAATATGAAATTTGCACTAATGTTGAGGAGTGCATCTGTTCGATCGCAAGACAGACCTCCAATAAACTCTCACTATTGTAAAAACAACAATTATACTTTCTCCTATATTCTCGAAAATTGACAACAAGACAATACACACCTCTTTAAATTATATTCGGGAACTATTCAAAATACAATTCGTTCGCGAGTGATACATATTTTTAACTCCAACTACTTTACGATTCATTACCACGAACTAGAAATTAAGTTCGTTTACGAGCTAATCGTATTTTTATCATTAGGTATACATACTATACATTTATCATAATGTACACAATGTCACAGATATTCACAGAGACGTGAATTTATTTACCTATCTAAATGTTATATATGAAAAATTATTTTTAATTCGTTCTTCTTAATACCCTTTCCCATATTTGACTGAGGTGTATTAATTTTATTTGTAATTTAGAGAAATCTGATTGCATAGTTATCAAAACGCTCTAACGTTCTCATGGCCAACCGCAATGAATGTACAGAAATCATCATATCTAACCAAATATTGTTTGATATGTCTAAAATTGCTGAAAATAGGCATGCCATATTTAATATTTCACGTTGGGGAATTTATGTTTTATACATATTATAACCAGACATACTATATGTCATTTGAAACAATCAGTTTTCTAGGGTTAAAGGTATTTAACTTGATGATAAATTTATGAAGATCTGCATAAAATTTTGTTATTTTAACAGAACTTTACATACGACCTCCTTTTTTGCGCTATAGCGAAATGTTTATCTCAAATAGCCTGCAGAATATAAATCATTGTGGAAAGAGATGCAAATGACAGGATTTGTATTTGAAGAAGTTAAATGTATACAATGCCACACATAAAGTCCGCATCATATGGGCACACTTTTATTATTCACTACAAGTGACACTACATGCTTTAAAACACCTTACTAAGGAGTTCACTACAAATGACGCATGTTTTAATAGAAAAATATCATCATCAGCATTCATACTGAATTGAATAATTTCACTAATTTATCCATATTTATACCTATACCTAAAAATAATATCGCACACTGATCACGTCTTTGATTGACTTTCATTATGTTTACCATAACTGCACTAATCTTAATTTCCATTTAATTTTCTATTGTCTTTCTCTTGACTTAATAAACTACAACGGCTATAATTTAAAGGTCCTAAAAATCGAACTCATTAAAAGCCTTTTTTTACAAATTTCCATATTTCCAACATAATTTTAATTGTACATATTTACATTCTTAACTAAGTTTCCATTGTCTACTTTATGATTCCCTTCAAGCATATGTAGGAATGGACAAGATTTGCTTTTAATGAACTAAACGCATCCGATTGGATGTTTTTATAATCCTGCTAAAGATGTCAGGTACAAAAAAAAAACCAAATTAAGCCTTAAATGACTACTGTACTAAAATTTCTGCGAAATTATACATATACAGCAAAATGTGAATATAAATACCAAAATTTTTTGTTACAGCACGCCGAATCATATAATCCTATTTTAAATTATAGAGTTTCGTTGTAACGAAGAATTAAAATTATAAACAAAAATTGAAGGTTTAAATTTTTTTATGTCGCGAATTTAAAACTCAGCTGTGCGTACAGTAAGCTATGTAAAACGTTTTACTTTTGAAATTTAAACGATAATATCAATTTACCTTTTAAGCGTTAGTGATATATTTTTTTTTATAAGCTTATATGTATCCATTCATCCCAGAAACTTTTCATTGAATTTTTATGCCATGCAGAGATAACTTTTATCTCCTGTGATGTAACACCGAATCAGATAAGTTTTTTATTCTCATATACAGCTTTTTTACTGAAAAAAAAAGTTATCAAATAAGCGTTGATAACGACACGTGCTACAATAATTTTCGGCATTCAATTTCAAAAGGTTTCAAGTGACGGATATGTGAACTTGCCAGAATACACTTTAGGCAGGTATTACAGATCAGAATAGTCATTACCTCCTGGTGGGTATTATTGGTAATTTGATTTATATATAACTGCAATAACCTCTTAAGTCGATGATCGAGTTGACATATAAAGTATAACTGATAGTTGGCATTGAAAAATTGACGGAGGAAAATAATGTGTTAACCCCATAACATATAAGTATATGAAGCTGAAAATGGTCTAAAATTTGATGGAGAAGTAGAATTGTTCTATAGAAAAAACAAACAATAACTGCGCGTTCAGCAAAATAAATCTTCACAAAACAATTATTACATTACATTAAACATTATTTTCAGGTGGTTAGGTTCAATGATTTGTGTTATAATACAATTCACTGTTTCATATATTCACTAAGAAAGGAAGCCTTATTTCCGGTAAGTTGAAGATTATGGATTGACAGATACGTTTTTATTAATGTTGGGCATCCTCAATGGAAGTCAACAATTTCGTTGAAAGACAAAATAGAAAGCATGATATATACCTTAAAAACACTCGTTCTGTAATAGGTAAAACGAATTGATACATCTCTAATTATATAATTATTGTTCTTAGAGAATATTCTTAGATAGTGACACCTGCTTAATAAATATGAAGAAAACGAGTTTGCCATTACACCACGAATGCTGTAAAGATTAAGTTTACATGTTAAAATATTATAATCAGTCAAATAAATTCAATAGATTGTGAAAGATCTGTATCTATAGGTTTAAAATATTATTTGCGAATTGGTTCCATCATAAATTAAAACATTATATACAAAATACTTTTCGATATGGAATGATTGCGTGTTCTTTTCATTAAAGAATTAAAACAATATGAAAACATTTCGAAAAAGAAAATAACGATTTCTTTGTCTGATTATATTTGTTTGGCTACATAAATCTATATTCGAACTTCACAATAATTAAAAAAGCTGCTACGGTCATTCGTCAGAGAATGGATGCCTGTTTGAAATAAACAGCTTTTTCATCGCTACTTACTTGAAATTCGAGCTGTTTTATTATTATACCTTTTCAAGAACCGCCCACTTTGAAATATGGAGAGGAGCAAAATCAAAAAATTAGTCTGTCTGGCAGTTTTAGTATACACCCATTAGAAAACAATTAGTGATGTTGAGGTAGCGTTTATATTATTCTTCTTTTTGTGAAACTGTGTACATATGTACATGTATATGGTCTGTATTAATTCATGAATAATGTAAATAGGCACTGAAACCCAAGCAATAGTTATTGTAGGCACCTGTTGGTGCTGAAAATTTTCTAACTACACAGAATGTTTCCAGAATAGCTGCAAAGCCAGCGACATGCATAGAAATTCAACGCCTTTCTACAACAGCGACAACCCACTATAACATATTATGTGTTGAATAAATAGTTAGCCACGTCCAATATTTGCGATTGTTTACATTTACAATGGCTGTTTCAAATAATTTGGCGCGTGTTGAATTTCCATGCACGTTTACTTCGAATGATCTGTATTATACCTGAATACTGTATAAAAGACCTTTGGTAACGTTAGTACAGCAAGAGATCGGATAAAATATTCTGAGGGTGTACACTAAATTCGGCCTATTTCCCATTGTGCTGACAGAAATTATGAGTATTCTTGCGTGAAATTGTTTTCTGCTGCCCATAAAGTTATATTTTCGTAAAGCGTAAACCTCCTACGAAATGCAGAATGATGTGAAAGTGAATATACATATACATTATTCAAACATTAAAATTTATTTGAATTAGAGACAAAAGTTTTATATCATGTGGTTGTTCACAAAACGTTTCTGATGTAGAAATCCAACAAATAAATTAAAAAGAAAAAATAATAAGCTCAATATCCCATTTAAATAATATGTGGTTTACTATTTCAGCTGTTTAGCATTGACCTAAAGTCATTGAAAGTAGATTGTGAATCCTCTATGAATCCATTCATCAAAAACACATATTGCTGTCATTACCATCTTAGAGTAAACAATGAAGATTATGAATTTGGATTTCTTGCTACGCCGGCAGATGGCGCCACCTCTTTAAAGCGGATATCACGAAACTGCGTTCATAGAAGGCGGTACTGTATGCTGAGTAGATCGCAATCGAAATTTCTGGGTGCGAATACACTCGAAAGTTCAGAAAAGTTCCAGATTATTCCTGGATCAAGCGCGCCAAATATAAACACTCGCGCAAGTCGAGGAAGCGTCAGTTTGTATTGAAGCCAGCTATTAGAAAAAGCCAAAGCAAGAGTTACGTGAGCGAACGGTGAAAATAAATATTAGTGACAATAAAGAGTGGTGAATATAAATAGTAGTATTTAAGTGAATTAATTTGATAAGTGGTTTTAGTAGTGCTTAGTTATTTATTAATTAGTGTTTTAGTAAGATAATTTTTTTGTTTGTTTTTGGACTGTAAGTGTAGAAATAAATACTTTTTATTGAATATATCGTCCTGTCGCTAATAATTTGAACGCCCGAGAACATCACAATGCAGAGAGTGCGTTTGAAAAGGGAGCGACTAATTATATCGCAATTACTGTTTCTCTCTTCTTTCTCTTCTCTATTCTCTTCACTAGTCAGCAGGCTTACTTTCATTTTGACAGTCTTTCCTCTCTTTACTCAGTAGATCTGTAGGCTTATTTATTCAGGTTTCTGTTCGTTTAGCAACTTTTCGCCTCTCTATCCAGTGTTACTTTGTTACCAGTTTCTTGGCTCTTTAATATCCGAACGAATGATATTGACGAACCTCGTCAAATCAGATCGTCCACCGCCTCACTTTGAACCCAGGCTAATGTTAATCTCTTTAGGCTCCTACCTCTTTTAGGATGCTTACACAGTCCAAAATCAGCTTAGAGTAAGCACTTACTAAATTAATCGCTTAAGGTGCTGATTGGTTATCAGTGAAGGTATGGAAATGAGTAATAACATTAGAGCATCGGCTATGGTCATGTGGAGTTTAAACGGCAACGCGGCAATGTTGTACGCGGGGGCGATATGGGCATACGCGTGTAAATTTAAGAAACGAAAAAATTAATCAGGGCGCAAAGATTGTTAAGAGTTAGGGTCGCGAACGCGTATTCATCTATTTCTATAGACGCGGCGTGTGATATTTCGGGTATATTACCAGTAGATTTACGTTCGAGGAAACTTAAGTTCGTAGGATCGTGAATAAAATAGGGTTTTAGGGTTTAACTACAGCAACGAGAATTAGATTAAAACAGGGCCATTTAGAAGGGCGAGAAGATATGGGAGGCCGAATTCATCCATCGGAATTAAAAAGGATTGCTTATAACAAATTCATAGGCACTTTTGGAGAGGGTTTCTAAATTTTTACGGATGAGTCGAAGAGTGAGGGTGTACAGGAATGGCTTTTGTTTATAATAGGAGTATTGAAATACTTAATCAAAAGTTTAAATTAGGGGAACATTGTAATATTTTTCAGGCAGTAGTAGTTGCAATAAATCAGGCAGTACGTTACATTAGGCGCGAGTAGGAAATTAATGCGGGACGTGCGAATTATAACACATAACTTATAGGACTAGGAAATTTATCTGTAGCGTTACAAGTTTTAAGGAAATGAGGGTTAATTTGTCATATCGGGCGGCAGAATTAATAACGGGTCATAGTAATTTTAAATCATCTTTATGTAGAATTGAGAGGGTTAATGATTCGTTTATGCTCGTTAGTGGTCTGAATTAGTGTTAAATTATAGCTTTTAGCATGGTTAGGGTGTATAAGTAAATAAAATTAAAATATAAATCTTTAATTTATTTACTATTCGTTAGAACAATTAGGATTAAGTTATTGTTAGTACTGTTGTTTTACTTGTTTTTAGATCCTTACTTTAGCCTGTTCAGACTTCAAATTCATGAAGTACGAGGTAGGGAGCAGCTACCTGGGAACGACGGAACCACTGTCGGAATTGAGGGACCGTGGAAGCTGTCTCTTCAAAATCCAGAAGGATAATAACAATTTTCTAGGGATCAGTAACAAGGTCTGGGACTTCTTCCCAGATCCTGCTCCTAGAGTAAGGTTTTTGTCACGGTTTTCCCTTACTCCTTGGCGAATGCTCAGAGATAAATAAATTCGTTCCATGGGGGTAAAAATAATAACAACTGATAGCTGACGGATTTACAGTAGACTAGCGAATCTGTGTACTAGTCATATTTTTCATTATTCACATATTTCAGCTTTTCACATAAATCGGTATTCACATGCCTAATTGCGAGGTTACTGTATTATATCTTTCTTTATTAGAGTAGGAGCATTTTAATTGTTACGGAATCCATATAGTATTTATAATAGGTAACCTTGAGTAGTAGCTTAAGATAATGCTCGGAGTTAGGATGATTTGTAATTATTTAGCTTTTAATAAATAAAGTGTCAGAAGAAAAAAGCAAATGTGCTACTAATAAACATCTACAATTATTTTTTTTAAAAAGCTGTATTTTCGAAACATAAAACGAAATTAAAAATGGAAAAAGAATTCATTCTTTAGCTAATTAAAAACCACTTCAGTCAATCATTTGCAAAAAGATTAAATACACTATAACTGCAGTGGTTAAAATAATTATGTGCGCAGTTTCTTCGAGTGTTTAATTTCGGAAAATCTATTTTGAACTAGACTATTAAGTACAATATATAATACATTACTTAATCACTAACAGTAATAATCGCCTTATCTTTAAAGCAGAATATTCCGTGTAATCCTCATTTCAAATTTCATATCCTTTCTAAGGAAAATTTTGTTATCCTAAACTAAATTAACTTCTACGTTTAGGTCGTATGTGGCAAGAAAGTTTTCCTTTCACGAGCATCGATCACTCTTTGTTACAACTTTCGTAGGTCAACTGCTTTAGTCTTGCTTCCCTTATTCCCACTGCTTATTTGATGTAGGATTAAAAGAATGTTGAAATATTGACCCCCAATTCTAATTGATTACAGACGATTTTATTGCGGTAAACTTTCATTCTTAGCGAATATTTCTTGCTAGTTTGATTGTCATTATTTACATGCGTATTTATTTTAATGACAATCTACCGACTACTCAATTTCAATCCGTGTTTGCATTAATGCTGACAACTGATTTGCTGAGGGTTGTAGCAGTATACTTCCAGATAAGTCAGGGCATCTCGTCTGAATCGTTATGAAAAGGTGAACTCGGATAAATGAAAGAAATGGAATCCGGTACCGCGAGCACGCTTCACATGTCTTTCAATTATGTTTTTTCGTTCTCCTTTTTTGTGCCGTGTAGCAGTCTGTGAGGTGGAAATATATTGAAGATATTAAAATTCTTTACTTTTGATATTTTCCTGGAAAAAAGTTTAGCTACTAGAATGAACTCAAGCATAAACGTCGAATGAATGATTAATTTTGATTCATTTCAGTAGTATAATAAACAACAGAATATGATAAACACTGAATAGCATTCAAAATAAAGGTTCATTGTTTTACTCTCGATTAGGATTGGACAAGTAATAGTATTTCATCTTATCGTTAAAGAAACGATTTGTTTAAGAGAGTTCTACATTTACTGCATATCATTACAGCGTAAAGGACACATAAACCGTCATACTAAAACACACTTCCTTGCCCAAAAAAACCGTTAAACTTTGTACTAACGACGCGTTCAAAGGCAGCTTATCCAGACAACAAATTGTTGGATGTGTTATATAAATGCTACTTTCGCTCAAACAATGAGAAAAATTTTACCTCATGCGATTTTTTTCGGAAGTTCGAAATATGTTGTGTTTTTGCAACCAAACTTAGGACATAACGTCAAATCATTTGGACAAAATGGTGAAAGTAAAAAAAATGCAAATCTTGAACGTGCTCTACAGGCTTTAGTAAATACATACATATCATACAGGAATTCTGAAATTAAATGCATATTTCAATACCTATACTTCAGAGAAAGTTGAATATCGAAAGTAGACGAAGATCTGGATACCAGATACTTTTAATGCGGTAAAAAGATTCTTTTAGAGGACAAACCACTACATTTCTATCGAAATTATACAAGCATTTGAGTAAAACGAAATTGAATTCGTTTTCTTGCAACCTATTTATTGTAAGAGTTCGATGTTGTCTTTCTGCATGCCTTTGAAGGGAACTTGTAAAGATGATTTTTAAAATGGACCCTAAAACATAAAGGTTTTCTTCCTAAAAATAGTTTTTCACTTTTACTGAAAAATACAGTGTTCTTCTTAGAGAAATATATTGGGAAAATGATTTGTTTCAGGATCTCAGGCTTGTGGAATTATATCCTTCAATAGAAATCTGGTTTTGGAAAAGGATGCCAGAATGTCTTAATGATAACGATGCATCCAACGCAAAGGAGTTCTTGCCAGCCTCATCTGTTAATTATGTTAAAAATGAAGTCACTCTAGAAAATATTATGATTGTAATAATGAAGTTATTGAAAGGACGTTATTCTTCTCGTTCCTCTTAGGAGATTATTGCAGTTCAGACCCCAGAAGAAAGTGATTCCGAAGATATTAATGCGATCAAAATGATTGCAACTGTTGAGACCGATAGATACTTTGAATTAAGTCCAACTGAAGGTTTATTTATTGTTGCTCAGTCTATTTATAATAAGAATACCAGAAAGGAAACCACGAAGGAGTTTGTTGGAAAAGCTGACGAAAAGTGATTTTTTTTCGATATAATTCGGCTACACCTTCATTTGTGTTTCTCGACATCGAAGATACTGATGATGTCGGAAAGAGCAAAATATCTAAAGTGCTAGATAATTAAGAAATCTTCAGAGACAGATACAATTTCCTTGAGGAAATTTATAATTACTTGCCCTAAATAATACATACATGCATCATTCAAGTTTTGAACTTTCTTTAGGGGTAGTTCTGAGTTTGGATTATTGTCCTTAATGTCTCAAAGCAATGTGTCATGATTGGGATTATAATCTCGAACTTGGAATAGTGAACAAGAAGAACTACGCGATTTTAAGGACAATTTTTCTTGTACCAACTTCAAATGTACAGAGTATCACCTACGATAAAAAAACATAAATATATGCACTATTTGTCAAATTCTTGAGGTATTACAATGCAAAATATGTCAAAATCGTCTTAAATTACTATAATACACGCGAAAAATATACTATTTATCAAATTTTAATTATAGATGTATAATAAACTGTACTTCCGAGTTTTATATCACGGATATGTACATACATACTTAATAAGGGGGTGGTATCAGTATAACATCCAATGAAACAACTGAAAAAGAGTAAAATGACACGTTATGACAAACCAACTGCAGAGTTAATGAGGATGAAAAGTTTTATAAACGTATTTACAATATACTAATAAAAAGTATATTGAAAACAGGTCCAATAATTGTGATTAAAAGAAAGAGACACTATGCAAAAACTGTAGGGGCGTTACACTACAAAATATGGCTTTAATAATTAATATGTTTGTTCATATTAACGTCCAAATTGGGAAATTAATATTTAGGTAAATAATAACAAGGCGGTTATCTTCTCAATCTAATATATTTGTATTAAAAGAGATACCACTCAAATGCACATATGTACGACACAAGGGTGTTTTCAAAACGTTTACCGTAGAAAGCGATCGCCTTGAGTGGTAAACATACATACCACAGCAGATAATACAAAAGAAAAGTCACAAATCGCCGTTATCAAGACGTAAAGGCGTATCTCAAAATTTGGCCAAAACGAGTTGGATACGCCTATCAACAGATGCCCATGTTTTCCGTGTTGTGACTAAGAGGCATATTTCGATCACACTCCGTTTATATTTTATGGAATTCTATGTTTCAGGCGTATGTCAAAAATTTAATGAAAATGTTTTAACGTATAGGCGTATCTTGAGATACGCCTCTAAACCATATATTTTTAAACGGCCTTAAAGACGTATCTTAAGTTACGTCTCTTCTTCACAATTTAAGTAAGTGCAGTCAATACATTTATACAGGCCTATCTCAAATTTTGCGTGTCTGTTCCTGTTGATAATCTGGTATTTACTTGCAATCAGAGGTGTCAGCGAAGGAAGGGTGGTCATTCGTTGTTCTAAGCTGCTAGCAGACGAGTGTTGGTACCTAAGTAAATTATTTGCCAAACAATTATAGCAACTAAGATGAAAACAACTGTAAGTAACACTTGTAAATTAATGAATCTTCGTTAATTTTTTATAATTTGCTTAGAAGATGGATGTTTTGGTCAAATGGAACGATGGTTCTGTAAACTGTGTATGCACCAGTGAATTAAAAACAATTGAAAACAATGTTAAATTTGAAGTTGGTACCCATGTGAAAATGCGGTATAAAAGCAAATGGTATTATGGGATAATAATTACGACAGAAGAAGAAAATAATTCATCAGGGACAAGTTCCAGTGACGATAATGAACCTCTAAGCAAAATAGCCCAAAAACCAACAAGCGATTTAAAAGCGGTTATCAGTACTGATATAAAGACCTCCATCATTGATGATAACTATAAACCGTTTAACAAATTAATAGAAGAAACTGTAAATTTCGTGAACAACGGTACTGTTATAATGTCTGGAAATGGCTTTGAGCACGGGGAGGCATCAGCTGAGTCGGCAATGTTCAGAGTTTAACATACTTTGACTTAATAAATCGCCATGATTTAGATGAAAATGATCCGTTTGCTAATGTTGAACTAAGTGATCGAGAAGATCCCACTTATGTTCAGACATGCGAAGTTCGTCGCTGCAATAGAGAGGTTTTTAGCTCCTGTTTTCGATGTTCAATCCTTCTGTGCTGGGATCATTTCGTTGAAGACTTACCTACGTGTGACACTCATCGCATCAGTGATGTTGAAAGTGACGACTTTGCCACAAATCTGCCTAATAAACGGAAGCGTAAGACGAAGAGAAATATAGATAACGAGAAAAGGAATCCAGAAGATTTTGAAATGGCGGGGGCTCCGAGGGAATATGAACCCGAGAAAATCGCCAGGATTAACAAGAAGAAAGTGGCTCAGGCTTTACGACGAAGTGGTGCAGAATATGTTTCAATCGCTACAAAAAAAACTGTTAAGGGACGGGTACTAGGTCCAATGTGCAATACTGAATGGTGCAAAAAGGGTGATAGACTTTGTGCTAAGTTCAGTGAAGAATGTAGGCAAGCTATATGGCAAGACTTTTATAGATTAAGTGACCTCCAACTCCAACGTGAATTTATTGCGAGATACGTTAAACAGGTACCCAAAAAGTCGAGTACGACAAGTAAAGAAGTATCTAGACGTAAAAATACAAAGATCTTTTTTCTTCCAATGGAAGGAAACACACTCAAAGTGTGTCGCAGATTATTCATGAACACGTTAAGTATCAGTGAAAAAGCAATCCGAACAGCACTTGAAAAAATTCAAAGTACTGGTGTAATCCAAAAGGATCGCCGTGGTGGTAGATGTAATGCAGCTGCATTAAGGATGAATCTAACAGGAAACTGATTGAGGATCACATTAATCGATTCCAAAGAGTGGAATCACATTATTGCCGAAGAGATAGCACCCGAGAATACCTGCATAGTGACTTGACATTAAAAAAAATGTACACTATGCTTTTGGATGAGTTGGGACACAACACTCAAAAACCGTGTTTCACAACATACCGCACGGTTTTCAAAAGTATGAACCTTTCATTCCATAGGCCAAAGAAAGACCAGTGTGGTTTGTGTAAAACTTACCACGAAGGAACTGTAGAAACGAAATTGAAAATGCAAGATATTTTTGACGAGCACACAAAATCAAAAACTGCTGTACGTGACATCAAAAACTCTTCTAAGATTGCCGCCCAAAATGATCCCAACTTGCTTTGTTTGTGTTTTGATCTTCAGCAGGTAATTTACTTACCCATGTCGAACGACGGTGCTATTTTTTATAAAAGAGGGTTTGCTGTCTACAATTTAACTTTTTACGACATAGCTTCTCGAGACTGCTACTGTTTTACGTGGAACGAGTCTGACAGTGGACGCGGTGCTTCTGAAATTTCAACAGCACTGTTTAAAACGCTGCTAAAGTACGATGAAAAAGAAGTTCATTCCGCCGATTTATTCGCAGATGGTTGTGGAGGACAAAATCGAAATTCCATCGTGGCGGGAGCTCTCTTGTATATTGTATTTCAACTAAAACACGTCCAAGAAATTAGCCTCCGTTTCTTTACCACTAATCACGGTCAAAGTGAAGGCGATTCGGCACATAGTGCTATTTCGTACGCACTTAAAAAGGCAGGTGAGTTGTTTGTGCCGTCTCAACTTCTACCAGTCTTTCGTCTTGCAAGACACGTAAAACCCTACGAAGTATAGTCCTTAGGCTTTAATGATTTCTTAGACTTTAAAAAGTTTAGTGAAGACCTTAGAGTGCATTCTATACGAATCGACGACGAAGGAAATGCTTTTAAGTGGACAGACATGGTAGAATTTAAGGTAAAAAAGAATGACTTGGGTAAAATATTTTTTTAAAACGAGCCACTTGGATGAAAATTATCGATCACTGACATTAAAGCGGCAAACTGCATCTGTGCTGACCACACGGCCTAATAATTTGAATAATGGGCCTCGTCCAATATCACTGTTGAAGTACAAGGATTTAATGGCTCTTTGCTCAGGTAACACACCAGTAATCAAGCTACCTGAACACATGCAATTTTATAAGTCTTTGCCTCATGCTACTGAATAAAGTGTTTTAGATCACAATGCTTGTATTTTTGTTCTTTTTACCAAGTTCAATTTTTCAGTTAAGAAGTGAATAATGATTTAGTTTCTCGTGTTATTTTATTTTGTTTGGTTTACCCATTCTTTGCTTTATTTACGATTTTGTAAGAAAATTTTGTTTTAGTTAACATAATGTATCATTTTTGTCTTTTATTGCATACATAATATATTTTTAAAATTATTACATTTTGTTGTGTTAATTTTTTTTACCTGATTTTGACTTTAAAATCTATAAACTTGGAAGGACGTATCTCAATAAATCGGAGTGCAACTTTTGTTACAAGCAAAACGTAAAGGCGTATCTCAAATAAATGGCAATAATAAATAATAATAATGAAGCCAGCAACGATTTGTCATGCTTGTAGTGATTATCAATTATTGTTAACAGTAATTGTGGTAAATGAAGTACTTTATAATCAATCGTGTTTAACTAATCGAGAAAATAAGACCCCCCCTTTCTTTATATTGCTCTACTGTAAATTTGTAAAAAATGAGATACGCCTTTACGTCTTTTCAACGGCGAAATGTGGCAGATATATAGTTTCTGTTGATTTATAACAAGCTTTTGACCGCTTAAAGAGAGAAAAAAATGAAATTCTGAAACAGGCAAATGTATCAGAAACAATTTGGAAAATGATAAAAGTTTCCGTGAAAAGATATACTTAACGCAATTGTGTGAGTATACGACAAGAAGCAATAGATATAATGGGGCTGTTAAGTAAGGAGTTAGAGATGGAGATAGCTTATCAGTATTACGTTTTAACACGTTTACTGCCATCATACAAACTTTCTTATGATGCCCGGGGCTACAGCAAAATGTAAGACCCTTAGGTGAGATAAACGCGCTGTAATTCAACACGCACCTACGCAGACATTGTTGAAAACTTTAATGTGGTACTAATGGCAGTTGACGTGTTAATATATACATGTGTATATTTTAGAGTAATACCTAGCTTAATATCTTCTGTAGAACTTACTACTTTATTTCGATGCGAATACTAATACTACAAAAAGAGAAATTACAATTGCTCCTACCGTCTTAAAGGAAGTAAATATTTATGATAGCTGAAACCATATTTACCATTAATATCGCAAAAATTCCAATTCTATGATAAAATATTTGTAGTTCTTATGGCTTTAAGTGAGAGACAATTTTTAATTCTTAAACAACGTTTCAACAATTTAATGTCTTTTTCAAGTTTCGATAAGTAATGAAAACAATTACTATAATGTGGATGACTTTCATCTATCATTTTACAAACTGGAATATCTCTAGGTTAACCATAACTGTGTAAAGCTACTTTAATTCCTGGCCAGGGTTATAGTATTGCAGTTCAATATTTTTCTTCGCATGTCTACTTTATTTGGGTTCGATTAATAAACTATCGGTGGATGACTTCCATCTATTATCTTGTTACAACATAATGTCAGTCAATTACATATAATACATTAAAAGGCTGTAAAAGACGATACAACCTTTTCATGTGTTATATGTAATTGACTGGCAACATTGTGTTGTAACAAAATGATAGATGTAAGCCATCCACTTTATAGTAATTATTTTCATTACATAAAAAAGATATCAATTGTTGAAACGTTGTTTATGAATTAATGTCTTTCATTTAAAGCCATAAGATCCACAAACATCTTATAATAGAATTAAAATATAATTTGCTAACTAAAAAAAAAATTAAGTAATAATTCCACACCCATTTTGCATGTCGGCTCAAGGGCCTCCAGACAATTATTATATTCTCCGTTGGTATGCAAGTATGGGAACGTTTATTGACAGTCGGTGACGCGGAGAAGATATTAATATAGAAATATAGACGTCTCTAAATTAGCCCGAATAGACGAGACTGAAATATTTTAAGTCTAATCCGTTTAAATATAAAATCGTTCTTATGTAATGCGATCAGTTCTTTTTTTTCTAAATGAGGTTACCCTTTTAGCGAAGTATAGATAGCGAATTGACATTGAGATATTGTAATATTCAATGGTCTTTCTCAAAATACACGTAATGACATAATTAAAGAAAAAATAATAAATTCGAGAGGATTATTACTAATCCAAGCAAACTCTTCAAAAGGTTTTTACGAAAGCGAGTTGTGCTAATTAAATCTCTGTGCATGCATAAAAGGTAATGGTTTCAGTTAGAACTCGACATTTTATACGGGTAAACTAATATGAAACATAACCTATCACGTGAGTTTTATTGAGATAATATATGTGTGATACACCGCGTCATTTTTGACTTTTCTTCAACCAGCAAGTTTCGGGAAGAGTTGTTGAAACATGAGTTTACTACCAATGTCATTAATTACAACTTTTCGATTCGTAAATAATAGTATTCGAGCACTATACAGTATATTTATGTGGGATTGAGACATAATAATACTGTACATTATGTGGATGGTAGCCTTTTGGGATTGAAACCAGACCACATAATTTCGACATTTAAAAGAAAATTCGAAGCGAAAGTCACAGATGGGATAAGCTGGAATCAATCTAGCTATAGAGGTAGGTTCGGAGAGTTGATCTGTTTTATAGATGAATCAAAAACCAAGAACGGGACTAGATGTGGAATCTATAGTAAGATGAGAAACATAATGATCATCCTTCCTCTCGGAAAATATACCAAGGTGTTTCAGGCAGAGGCATATACAATATTGCATTGTGCAACTGAGATCAATCAAAAAGCTTATAGAAACAAGCAGATCCATATTGCAACAGACAGTCAAGTGATACTGTGGGCACCAGTGAATTCCAAAATACAATCAAGATTGGTTTGGGAATGTATTCAAGAACTGAATAGCCCGACAGATCGCAATAAAGTGACTTCGCTGTGGGTGCCTGGACATTCAACAATCGAAGGCAACGAAAAAACCGATGAGTTAGCAGTAAGGAATCATCAGTATCATATATAGGTTCAAAACCTGTTCTACGAGTGCCCAGAAACATAGTACAAGGGCAGGTAAGAAGTTGGATAAAAGAAAAAACACAAAGAGCACTGAGATAAAACAACCAGGCAAATTCATGGAAAGACCGTTATTAAGGGACCATCAAAGAAGAAGACTGAAGAACTACTGCAGCTTAGTAGGAATCATCTTCGTACCGGCTTCCACGAAAATAAAAAAAAAGAAACTATAAAGCATGAACTTTTACCCGATTAGTAGCCAGTTTCGAAATATCAAACTAGTTTCAAAACAGCGTCCTCGAATATATAAAAGTACTCGTTTGAATCGAGACGTTTACACGATTACCCAATTACCCATTAGTA
This sequence comes from Protaetia brevitarsis, assembly GCA_004143645.1. Taxonomy (NCBI): domain Eukaryota; kingdom Metazoa; phylum Arthropoda; class Insecta; order Coleoptera; family Scarabaeidae; genus Protaetia; species Protaetia brevitarsis. Next base: position 53,715 of record RXPK01002992.1, on the reverse strand, counting down.
TTCTCAAGAAAATGTTTTAAATTAGTGTGTTTTTAATAAACTCGTTACAAAAAAAAAAAAAATTACAGGCGAACGCTTAATCAAAAACAAATGAAGCTCGTGCCAGATTATTTTTGAAATACTATTCACAACCAGAAATGCATTACATAATACAAAAATATATAATTTGATACTTATTTCCATTTTCCTTCCATCATGTTTATATTAAATGACGCGCTTATTTAAATAGTACATTGCATACAAACTAAATTGGAATTTTTATTTAATTTTTATTTAGCATTCTAATGTAACTAAAAATTAAACAAAATGTATCGAAATCTCGAATAAATAATACGCGTTTTGAATAATGATATACCTACACATATTGGCAAATATTAGTATAAATATGTTCAGCCTGTCAACGTCATGGTGATTTCGTACAACGTTTATAACAAAAATCCAATTTCCTACCCTCAATTATGCTTTCGGGCAGACCTTCTTCCGCCGTCAGATTTCCTGTTGATGAAGTTTAATTACGTCAATCATTAGTTAGTTTAGTTATCGAAGCATGGAAAACCATAGGAAAGACATTATTATTAACTAAATGAATTAATTAATTAGTGTGAACGTAGGAGGCCACGTATGTTTATTTCACCCACTATTTCCTACAAACTGGAATATCTCTAGGTTAGCCATCACTGTGTAAAGTTACTTTAATTCCTGGCCAGGGTTATAGTATTGCAGTTGAACATTTTCTTCGCATATCTACTTCATTTTGGTTCAAATAATAAACTATCAGTTTAGCAAACTACTTATTCTTTGAAATTTTCTAAAGTGTTTACTTTTCACTGCAAGAAAAATATTTTTTTGTTCTTTTCAAATGTAAACGCAGCATTACCTGTCAACCAGAGTAAGAGTAGGTTAATTTTACCGCTCTTAGAGTGGGTTTATCAATGCAAGGATAAATAAATTAACTTACAGATAAAATAGTAACAGAAAATAAATCATCTAAACCGTTTAACATGTGCAATTACCTGCTAGATAATGGTTATATGGAAGATAAATGTGTCCAGCACTTTATTTGAAAGGTAATGTAGACATCTATCAGATGCTTGATGATCATATGATCATCGGTGATCATAACCTACAAATGTAAGCAGTTAACCAATTAAAAGACAAATATTTCAAAAAATATTACACAAAATTGATAATAATGGAGCTATTTTTTTTGTATACTTTTTATTTATGAGAATTTTGTTTTTGTTATTTAGTTATTTAAACGTCTAAATTTGCCTTAATATGTGATATTGCTTTTATTTTGTCTAGGGCCGTCGTTAGTGTCTAAATATGTGTGCAATGTCTCAGTTTTCATCACCACTTAATAAATAATCCAGAATATATATTCCATGATAGAATAAGCCCGATATTGCAGGCAATTCGTAAACAAATTTGTTTGTAAACGAGCCTATCCCTATGTCATATGTGTAAAATATGAAATGAGGCCACGAAACGTCAATCTATTTTTTTGCTAATCAATCGTACGCATTATTTACCCGTGAGTGTTACCAAGTATTAATAATCTTGTAGACACTAAACTTAGAGTTAAAAATATAATGATAAACAGGCATAAAACTTTACTTGTCAGTTTACGATATCTGTCAGTTTCTTACCTGGTACTTTTATCCTTACCCTTAGCGCTATAAAGTACATGGCATTTGTCTTATCTCACAGTTACTTCCAATGTATAATATCCTGTAACCCATTTATCAGTATTTTTATTGTTATTGACGAAAAATCATCTTCAAAATGTTCGCTTTGACATACATACTATTATTATCTTGTGCGACAAAGAAAGAGAGTTGCGTACGGGATGTGATACAAACGTGTCTGAGTGCCTTTTTTTAATATAAACAAACTAGAGACATAGAGGTTCAAGAGTAAAAGTTAGTTGGTGAAGAACCACAGTTCGTATAATAGCTTGTATAATAGTATTGGAGCTTCATATTATTATTAATAAAGATTTTATATTTTGAGTTTAATAATACATATACTTAAGACGGAGTTGAGTTGTCAAAACCCAGAGGCTCCAATCCACATCTACAAACTGTTGCATTTGGGTAGGGGAAGGTGGGGCAAGATGGGGCCACGAGGCATGATGGGGACATCGTCTTTTCTACAAAACGGTAATAAGCATCTGTCAAATAATAGCAGTCCTAATATTGACAAGTGCTGTTTTATGTTTGTTGTAATGTAGGAAACTTTACTAGTCGTAATAACAAAGTTATTGCTGTTTGTGCGTGAACTTTGCAATTCCAGAATTTCGTTATATTTTGATGGTGAGTTCAACGGCAGTATCGGAAGTATAAGTAAATTATTTACAACTACACTTTTTTGTACTTATTAATTGACATGTATTGGATGTATTTTCTATAGTGTGTTATTTGTTTATTTCAAATATTTAATACGTTATTATAACAACCAGAAAATGTCCCAAAGAGGCAAGATGGGGCTATTGGTATGGGGCAACATGGGGACATCATTATCTCACTCTTCAGTCTGGTCCGTTATGCCTGGATATGCCATTATGCTTTCTCGAAGACATAGTGCCTATTTCTCATGTTAGGAATAAAGTACAATCAAAAGTTCAATCAAAGCGTAACAAGGGAAAGACAACAATCCTTACAAGCACTACGTATAAAAATCTGCTACAAGAAAATAGAAGTCTGGAGAATCCCTAAGGCAACTAGAAGTGCTGAGGGAGAGTTAAAGGAAAAAAAAATGACAAAGAAGGAAACAGAAGAGATCAAGAAGCCGAATTTTGTAAGGAAAGCAAAGAGATAGATTTTTAGAAAACGTCAAGGAAATAATCAAGTTCTTCTGTTGAGGAAGATGATGATCAATGTTAATATTATAAGGGGAAGTATTGATACAATGCCATGGATGGCGAGGTTGGGTGTATGGAGGCTGTGCGAATAACGTGGATGAGTTCGTCTTCTATTGTCTCAATTGTGAAGATTAAGTTTAATATTCTTATCGTTATTGTATTTTTTTTTATTTTAAGTAGTTCCGCTTTAAAGAGTTTAAGCTTTGTTCCTGCATGTTTTTAAGAATATTTTAAGAATCTATTTTTTTATCTATTACCTAGATTTATGGTACGACCTATTCTTAACTCACCTGGAACCCCATCTTGCCCCCATGGTGGGGCAAGATGGTGTATTTACACATTTCTTTTAAAAAAATTTCTCACAACATCAAGAGTACCCATCGAAAAATTGTAAATTCATCCATCAGCAGATAAATGTTTAAAGATTACAAGCGTACTTAGAACCTTGCATATCAATTTGCAATCCTGATGCAGTGTTCTAAAGCTTAATGTTCCCATCTTGCCACCTCATGAGTGTAAATGAGTGCGGTATGTGTACTCCCATGTCAATAACTATTCCGTGACTCACAAGTCTTACTAATCCTAACTAAACACTCACACTATTTAACGTTGGGAAAACAAAAAAACACCTTTATTAATACGATACTTGTGATTACAACTTAACCAAACATCGGCACCGCCAGAAGCGAAACACAGGTATATCGATTTTATAAATATTTATTTGTAAAACAGATAAACTGGCACGCGCGCCTTCACGAATTAAAAGCATCGCAAATTACTCTGGTGAAATATTTTTGACATAAACGGCGGGTTGCATAAATCTCTCAATTTACAGCAAAGTTTATAGTACCGCTAATTCCACAAAGAGCTTTACGCGTTAATTTCTGGGATGCGGCACAAAAATTCGCAGAATTTCTGGAGTAACTAAATACGTATTCAAAAATCGCTTGAAGAATATACAGTAGGCGCCACTTCAACTAAGAACAAAAGTGAATGCTTCGTAAATATAACAATATACAAGTTCTAGTCAAAACATACGCGATATTTGTAAGACTAATCAATTTATTTTATGTGTCGATGCTTAAAACATTTTGACGTTAGTTGCTATACTGACAACTGGTACAAATACTTTTAAAATGCCCGTGGAAATATTGAAGATGATGAAAACTCTAAGCATCCACAATTCACAAACAAACTGGACGCGGTTATGTATAACTGAGGGACAAATGAGGTACGGGGAAAGGGGATGGGGTGTATTTATTGGTTTCAATAACGCCCATAAGTAAATTTTGGGGGATATCGAGAATTGAGGAAAAGTGATCACAACAATAATACTTATTCCCTGGTTCTTTTCTTTTGTAGGCACTGTAGATAATATTTCGTTTTTGTTTATTAATAAAAAGCTTCTATGTATTATATGCTGTACTGTAGTATACTGGACAGCAATATGACACATAGTTTTCAGTGATGGCTATATGTTATGCTACTTTTGATTATAATATGGTTCTTTAAAATATTAATTCATGCGAAATATTGGTGGTGTGCAAAAAATCTGCTTGTCTTTTTTTTTCAATTTTATAGCAATAAAAAAAGTTTACTGACAATAGATTTTGGAAAAAATGATCAAAGTTTTTCAAATCCTTTCAAATAAAATCAATTATCACTAAACGTATTACACATTCATACACAAGATAAAAGGAGTTTACACCCAACAAACACGAATGCATTGGTCCAAAGCAGGGTGAATTACGTTCTTGCCAATAGTGTCAGTAATAGCCCAGCACCAGCATTGCCAGATGTGGCCCGGTATCTATAGGAGACTCAGGCCGACTTTTCGCCAACACATGCCGATTATCATCGACCGTTGTCGGTCCTTTACAATGCCTTTATTAATTTGGTGAAGTTTACAGGTTGGAACAGAACTAAAGCGGGAAAGAGCCAACGCTGCGGTTCATTAGAAGGCCTTTATTACGCCAGTACATATATATTATGTACTGGGACGGTACCAAACCAACAATTTTCCACTGCTGTTTTTTTTTAAGCCATTCTAGAATAGAATATTGCTAATATCTATTATATTTTCAAAAAAAAAATTGCTCTCATGGAGACAGTGTAAATAATTTTATATTATGTTAACGTCAAGTTGTTTTATGCTTTTTATTTAGTTTATTAGCCACTTTGGTTAGACAAACATAATTTTTTAAAAAGATTATTTGTTTTAAATTTTTACTCTTTTCGTCCATGCGATTCCGTAGATATAGTATGTATCATATTAATATCTATAATTAACGTTCACAATAAAATATTTAGTAAGTGCAAATATGGGCGCGTCGCCGACCCTCCAGATAGTAAATTATACAAAAATTAGGGCGTTGGCCCAACGATGGCAGAATGCCAACAATTTTAAATACACATTTCCGATTTAATGTTCACTGCTGGCAAATTACTGGCAGGCATTGCCAGCACGATGCCGACAGTGTTGGAGAGAGACAGGAGGGAGATAGAAAACAAATAAAAACATTTAATAAACTTTGGACATAAAAGTACCAGTAATGATTATGTAAAAATTCTGCATGGCTGTGATATTAAAAGATTTGAATTGAGTTCACTCGAAGCATACCAAATAGAGAAACATAAGCAAGATAATAATTGAATATGGTTGAATGAACAATTGACTTACAATATTATTTAAATTTTTGAATTTTTCATTATTTACATATCTAAATATTAATTCTTAATAAATATTTGTTTGTTAATAATTTTACCATTCATTAATTATTAGCAGCATTGTAATTTTAAATATTATTATTTATTTCAAAAACATTTACTTCATGGAAGAGTACATTTCTAATTTTCCTTTATTAAATCTATTTGAATTAAAAATTAATAAATAATTCATGGATATAATATTGCGGAATGTATGAACACATGTTTGTTTTTAAAAAAAAATAAAATCTATTTTAAATGTACGTTTAAGCTTATATATGATGGATGTGTAGGTATTTGTTGTATTGTGATACGTGTCTAGTATGCATGTGATTTGTGTTGAACGTCCCAACACATCAACAACCAATGACAAGCTGAGTTAAGAATATAATTATAGAAAATCGATTACCATTACAGAAGAAGGGGTTATTAGTGTATTAGGTATTGTGATTACGCAAATATTGAAATATTAGGTTTATGTGGACATATTTTAAATAAGGGCATGGTCATCAAAATGGCTATCATTACGTCTGACTTTGGAAAGAACAGGTATCGCATTTCGCTGCTTTTTTCATCATGCTTCTGAATAATTTTGTAACAAATTGGAGAGGCACGGTTTGCCAAACCGCGCCGTTTTGGGCCGAGTCGAAAAAATTCAAACGCGTTAGGTATAGTAAATATATAGGATGTCCCCGGATTAAACTCACAATGAAGCAAACAAATTTTAGGTAGAAATTTTATATTTTTAACTTCATATCTTTTTGTTCTTAGTTAGTAATATTTTGGCATATTGCTAACAGAAAAAGTGCTTTACCTGATACGGAAATAGTTTATGGTATTTCTGTAAAAGCCTACTTGGGTAGCCGGGTTTATTTCCTAAATATGAAATTCCTACCCAAACTGTGTAAAAAAAAACTAATTCATAGGCATACTTGGAATTGCAAACATTATATAAATTGCCCATTTTACTTTATTGTAGGCTTAATATGGTTTCTTCAGCACTAGCTGCTGCAACTCGCTTTATTGATATTTGCAATCGCACATAAATAAATCTTTAATTCTTCAAATTAAGACGGTTTTCCTCAAGAAGGGCAAACCTTTGAAGGACAACCGGTGACTCTGACGGGCTAAGGGTTTAACGAGTGGCCCTGGGCAGGCTGGATGATTGGCAAATGTGATGGGCCGAAGTGACAAGCGAGTTGGTACGGACTGGCCTGGGCCAAGATAATTTCCAAAATGCGCACTTCTATAACACATGTATATTTTGCAAACACTATTGAATTATTCGGTTATACCTGCCATGTAATTGTTGGATCGCTTTCATTGCGATAGAGTTAACGACAAGTTTCTACGATACTATAACATAATGTTTATTGCCTTTTGTAAATAGTGGTATTATTACTGCTGTGGAAATAAAAAAATATATTACATTAACCCTTGCCTCGGAAAATACTTATACATGTACTATGTAAAAATAATCTCTTTCATCATCCACTTGTTTCAATAGCTCTTACCGGCATTTAATATTATACCGAAAGTTGCAATGGTCAACTGTAGGTTCTCTTTTCCTGTGGCTATTACTGTTTTTTCTAAAAGTAATGAAGAAAATTTAGTTGAGATAGATATAGCGTTTTGTACGATATTGAAACGACCTACTTATATTATGAATGTATTTAGTAATTTATATATAATAGTGCCAAAGGATTATAGATAAGAAAGTGCAATTTACTTATTACTGAAATCACCTTCTATTTTTCCATGTGTTTTGTGTTTGGGTATTACCTTTGTATTATTTCATATTGGGATTGGATAAATGTATTTCATCTTGATATTCAATTATTGTTACGTTACGTCTGCTTTATTTTGAAATAAAAGTAACTCTTTTAGAATAAAGATTTTAGTTTTACAAGAAAAATATACAGTATTTTAAAAATGTATATGTAATATATTATTTTCATATACTAACTAACAATCTATTTCTTATTGTGCTATAACTGCTGTGTATTACTTGAAATAAATGAAAAATGCAAAAATTAAAAGAAAATAAATAAATAAAAAAAAAATTAAATACACAGAAGAACTATAAATCTCAGAGTTACCCTCGCGAATTAAAACTTTAATCTAATCACGAAAAGTAAATTGTGAGTAAATGAAATCATACTTTCTTAATTACACGAAAAATTGTAAAGATTTAAAATAAAATAAAGGAACAGAATTTTTAACCCAGTGATGCTAATAAAACAATCAATTTAGTTTTACAAAACGGGCTAAAATACAAATACACAGAAAAAAACCCTGAACTGAAGCTTCTGGCCTAAAATAACAACTGCACTAGACTCTAATTTAAAATAGGACAATGCAATTTCCTAAGCACAGCAAAATTAAAAGGTTTTATTTGTTCAGGAAGATTATTCAATCTTTAAGACCTTTGAATTTCTGTCCACGTGGTTTCACAAATTAAAATCTAAGCGTGGAAGAAGCTAGAAAAACTTACTAATAATGAAAAAGCTAAATGAAAGAATAATGCAAACGAGGTGATAGAAAAATCAAAAATGAGCAAATTAGATTAACAGAAAATTATCTCTTTAAAAATATAAATAAGAGAAAAAAAACTAAAATAAATCTTCCTAAACAAAAAATAATAATTGATCCTATATCTACAAAGTACACACTTTAATACACTAACAATTATTACAATAAAAATTCCTTGATTGACTATAATATGAAATTAAATTTTTCGATACAAAATGAATAACAAAATGGCGCCAATGATAAAAGAAATACGTCTACTCACGTCAATAGTCGAACAAGGAAGTCCTTAACAAAATCGTACAATTGTTTTTCTTACAAAAATCCCTCTCTCAAAATTCGTACAACGCAGACATAGAACATTACAATGACAATATTAAGTAGAATACGCATTAAATCAGCACAAGCGAACAATAAATATTTGAATGACTGGATTATTAAAAATAAAAAAACTTAACACTACATAATTAAAATCATATAATAAACTCTTAAACTCAAATTATTCAAAACAAAACAAAATTGTGAATATTCTCGGTATATTGGAAATCAGCTGTTCAGGCAAACTACAAATCACAACAACCGTAATATGCAACTTAAAATACATCTCAGTGATAATTGGGTTGTATAAACCACAGCAATATATATATATTTCATATTACGTTTCAATATTTTGTTACAAGTTTTTAAACAACAAATAAGGACATAATATCTAATGCTCATGCAATAAACGTATCAACTCGTGCAGCGTTGAATAACCCGACTCTTTTCGAAAAAAAGGATCTGTCAGGTAATTTAGTCTCTACACGGCGCGGCGGGTACTAAAGCGGTTGTTCAGTATATTACTCTCCGATTTCGTACTTTACCTGCTATTACGAGATTCACTACATTTTATTGCTTTTCGATTCATTACTTTATTTTCACATAGTACTTATTTATGTGTTGATTTGAAATTTTTGATCGAAAGCACGTCAAGAACAAAGCAACCTCTTATTTCTATCAGAATTATTGTTTATTAACGAAAAAAAAAAAGAAAACCGAAGGAGAAAGACACGGTTAAACAAAACGCTATAATTTAGGAAATAATATTAAAACAACATTAAAAAGAAAAATAATAAACGAAGCGTTAAGCGGTTAAGTGTAGGAATATAGTCTGAAAGACTGCTCATTAAGTGTATTCTTATAGCTAATAAATTCACGTCATCTATTAAGGAAAAAAAAGTATAGTGTCTACTATTAACTTCTATATAAGTACACATTTCAGCTGTTTTTTCACTGGAGTCGGTCATTTGTTCCATGATTATGCGTGTAGTAATTCACTTGAATTAAATTATAACAAATATTTTTAGTAACATTGAGAATACGCTTTCTTGGTAAACTTCTAAAATGATATTTTACTCATAATCCAGTTATTGTAGCAATTCAAATTATTAACAACAATTGACTGCGAACAACATTTGGCAAGTATTAATTAATGAACTATTATTATATTCAATTATATTCGCAGCGTAAATTTTATAAACTATAATAGGAGCGAATCTCTAAAAGATGGAGTGGTATTAACATTACTTTTTTTACTGCGTAAGATTATTTGACAAATCCTTTCGTGGGAGGTAAATCCAAAACTTAAACATGCCTCTTACGTCTTTCTACGTCAAGCTAAAATAAACAATCCTGGAACGTATCCTCTTTGACGATGTAAAATTTATAATACAAGCACAGACAGCGAAAACGAACTCTTCCTAATCTTCTTCTTACAGTTGATGTGATACTTAAATTTCTATAGAAAGGAGCTAGGGTATACATATGAAGAGGTTAAGTCAGATACGAAAAGATAGGGAGTCTTCAGCCAAACGACAAAAAATATAACTCTACCTCAGAGGCGAACTACGTTGAATCCAAATATGGTGAAACTGAGATGAAAATGTTAAGTAATATACATAAAATGATCTTTCGTTTGCTTTCTTTTCTGTACTTTTATCTTAGCTGCGTTAAAAATTTAGACAAAAGTCGGTAAACTCCTCATAATATCATTTTTCTCAGCGTCTATTGCAAACTATGTGACTTAAAGACACATGCGTGCAAGTGACAACTGACAGAAAAGCAATGTTTTAATTATTTCGCAAGTGTGGTCTCGCGTTTTATAGGATTTTAATAAAAAAAAAATGATGAATTGAAGGGGTACTAAAATTAGATTAATACATGTTTAAAAATGTACCTCCAAGTTGACCACGATAGATCCAAAAAATCTGTTAGAAAATCGTATAAATGGTATTTTCTGCTAATTATTTATTGTTAATATGACTTTGAAATTAGCATTTTTTTTAATCTCTTAGGTCTATGAGCATTTTTATATTTGACGGTGAAATAAAGCGCTTGAAATCAATTTGCTTTTGTCAGTGATATTTCAGATACCGATAATTTCTTTTCACAAAATCGAAACGGTGATACGTTTTCTTTGTTTATTAGACATAAAACCGAACATAAACATAATAAACCATAATCTCCTGGGCAGAGGCCATACACACTTGGAGGGCCATGCTGTTCATTGGGTAATAGAGTGAGGAAAGAAACTTCCTGAGTGGGAAAGTAAAAGCGGATCTAAAAATATTACTGTACAAAAGTTATTAAAATGGTTCGAAAGTTTTCAAGTCCAAGTAATAATATTTTTCTCTTAGTCAAATCACGTCACTTTAAACATCATCCAGGTATTTTTTTTAAATGTAACTATCTGGTATGTAAGAATTTTTTTGTACCTTGTAACTTGCCTGAAATTTTGGACTTAACATAGTCTGGCTCTGAGATACAGGTAGGAAAGTATATTCTGGGTTAGGTAAATGTGTGGGAACACCTGATTTATGGCAAATTATGGGTTCTATTAAAAAATAACTTTAAAAGTTTTTGTAGTATTTTGATTCTATTCTGTGACATACTTGAATTTTCAACAACTATCACATGTTTCTAGATGTGACGTCGTTGGTAGTTTTTTTAAATGAATTACCCCATGAATCTCTTCACATTTTCGGATTGACACTTTTTCAAGAATTACAATGATATAAGTAAGGTTTGGTGGGTGTGGGGCTTGAGATATTAAAATAAAGCGACACCATTTCCTGGCAAAACTGCATCCTTCTACAATCAAATGGTGTCAGCCAACCATTACAAGACGTATGCCAACACTTTAATTCAATTTACTTCCCGATTTATTAATTATTACAGAAAACAACCCCGTCGTGTACACACAAGGAAGGCATTCTAAATAACTGCTTGGTTGATTAATTTATTGACTTTAGAAAACGAAAGTTATTTTGATTTTACGTAAAATTCAATTATTGGTAAAAAAAAATTTCCTCATAGTATTGACACGCATACATAAACATATTGTATAGAGATCAATACGGTTTATTTTTGGCTACGGACTTTTCTTCCGACACAAGTAATAATAAACCTGACTTTGTATTCCCCTCGCTCCATCAGATGTTTGTCAAATGAGGGAGTGTATCTACAACACATACAAGATATTGACTCATCTATAATATAATAACGCAAAATATGAGACAAGAATATCGAACTCACAAAAGGACAAAACCAAATTCTGCCATATGGAAAAACCACAGGGTGCAAATTACTATAGATTGATATATGTGCATAAGGGATCAATTACCCTAATTATTGTAATACAAAAATATATGCTCTAATGAAAGTTATGTATTATGCTGAAAATAATCTGCGTATAAAAAGTAAATATTTAAAATATGAAATAAAAACCGTTTCTTAATATTATGGAATAGCTAAATTCTGTTATATGTACGATTAAGGTTGCTTGTCAAAGGAATACGACAGTAACTGGATACAAAATAACGGGTTTTTTATTACTGTTTAAATTGAAAAGAAATAAATCCTATTAATGTGCATACTCCTAAACCAGAAGGATAAATCGTTAAAGCGTTAAAGATTTCTGGGAAGTTCAATTTAAAAATTGTGTAACCTCAATGTCAACACTGGTTCAAAAGATATGATTAATGGTTTACGCATATGTATAAATGTAAACGTATTTAATGTTATGGTATTTTTTAATGATATACGGTTAGATAGTCAGATTCTTGTTACAGCCTCTGCACAATAATTAATCGTTTATTTAGTTTGGCATGCTTCTGCTATTCAGGCTGTTTTATTACCTTCTAGCTGCCAGCTTATTGTTAGATAATTTTAGAGTCGTTTGTGTTACTTTATCATTTTGAAAATGTGGAAAATTTTATTTTTTTATGTATTAGAATTATATCCATAAGAAGCTTTCATTTACACTTATTGCGGGTGCGAATGTTGAAAAGCAATGAATTGATAGTACCTATTTCTCAAGAGTAATTGAATACTCGATTATGTGGTTCAAGAGACCGTAATTCCTTTTTAAGGGGTAATTCATCGTTTTAGTGAGAACTTCCCATTTTATTTATTGATTCCATGACTAAGTATGCAGATTATCTGCTTTGAATTTACCCATAAACGATGCTATATAAAGTGTTTAAATATTCCTGACAAAGAATTTATTTTGACTGTGACACATCAAATTGAATAAAACTTGACGCATTCGTAGAAATCACGGAGTTGTACAATTGTTGCCTTTCGTTTTAGCGGAACTTTTGAGTCACTCTCCCTTTGTAGAATTTCTATGGCTCCTTGTTGATTTATACCATTTTTATGAACAACAGAAAAGCAAGTTACGTACGATCGAATTTACCTTTCATTGGGCTACAAACTACTGCAAATGAGATTTATGCTGACTTCATTACAACTAAACTATTCCCGAAGTAGGGTTGAACAGAAGCGAGTAAAATGCGCATATTCACGAGTAATCTATTTGGAATGCCTTTTAGCCCACGTATGTAACTATTTCTAAATACAAGGCGTCTCAGCGAGACCGTACGTTAGAAGTTTTGGGGTTCTAGCCAAAGTAAAAATTTGAAAATTCAGAATTACATATAATCGCTTGCATTCTCTTTAGGTAAAATATTTTCAGATTTCTAGCGCTCCGTTTATACCGGAAGTTACCATCTACTTTGTTATTTTAATTAAATTGAATATCCTGTATATTTTTACATATTTGGATTTACCTGTGTTTAGGTTTTATAAGTGCCTTTACATTTTGCAATTTGATTCGGCCGTTCTGGAGTTTGCATTCTGGAGTTCCATTGCCTCTCAAAAAATCTGCTCTAGCAGACATTATTTAAAAAATCTGAAAATACTTGACTTTTGGGATGTTAATCTAGGATACAGAATATACTTACCAAAAATTATCTACCAAATGGAAAAGAATGTTATTAATTTTACAAAACTATGTCCTTATGTACAGGTTGTCCCACCGCAGACTGCGTTTTTGATTACAGCTCTATTTTTGATTTTATACAAAGGTTTTACAGAATTCATTGCGGCATAACCTAAAAGTATTTTTGACTAAACCGGATATTCTAAAAGTAGGAAAACTCATACTTACTCCGTATTTTAAATGGAATGCCATATATATTATTCCATTTTTAACTTCTACGAGGAAAAATAACATCACTTTATATAAGGTACTATATGTTTATTTGTCAAAAGTGGCTGTGCTGCAAGCTTTCGGTTAAGGCGTGTAGTTTGTATGCATTTGTTTTAGGGATTTATACTTTAAATATTATACATACTGCTTGTACTGATTGAAATAAATGAAAATGCAAAATGAATTTTAAAATGAAAAAGAAAAAAATATTAGCTAGCTCAACGGAAAAGATTTAAATGAACGCAAAAGAACTATTAGTCTCAGAGTTACCCTCAGGAATTAAAACTATAATCTAACCACGAATAGTAAATTGTGAGCAAATGAAATCAGACTTTCTTAATTACACAAATATTGTAAAGGTTTAAAATAAAATAAAAGAACAGAATTTTTAACCCAATGACGCTAATTAACAATCAATTTATTTTATCAAAATGGGCTAAATTACAATAGGTGCAGAAAAAAAACCTTGAACTGAAGGTTCTAGCCTAAAATAAAAACTGCACTTGACTCTAATTTAAAATAGGACCATGCTATTTCCTATACAAGCAAAAAAAAAGGTTTGATTTGTTCAGGAAGATTATTCAATATCTTTGAACTTCTATCCACGTGGTTACACAAATTAAAATAATCTAAGCGTGGACAAATGCTAGAAATTTACAAAAAATGAAAAAGCTAAATGAAAGAACAGTGCATCTACTCACCCAAACGAGGTGATTGAAAAATAAAAATGATACAGCAAAATAGATTAACAGAAAATTAACTCTTTAAAAATAAATGAGAGAAAAAAACTAAAATAAATCTTCCTAAACAAAAAAATAATAATTAATCTTATATCTATAAAGTGCACACTTTATACGTTAACAATTATTACAATAAAATTCCTTGGTTGACTAAATAAAAGAAAATTAATTTTTTCGTCTACCCACACTAATAGTCGAACAAGGAAGTTTCTCAAAATCCTACGATAGTTTCTCTTACAAAAATCCCTCTCTCAAAATCATACAACGCAGACGTAAAACATTACAACGACAATATTAAATAGAATACGCATTAAAATCATATATAAACTACGCCGCCTTAACCGAAAACTTTCAGCAGGATCTTTTTTTACAAAAGTGTAAATAACACCGTTGTTATTATAGATAGACCTATAGTACCTTAAATAAAGTAATGTTATTTTTCCACTTAAAATTTAAAAATGGAATAATATATGGGGTATTCCATTTAAAATAACGGAGTAAGTATGCGTTTTCCTACTTTTAGAACATCCTATATAGTCAAAAATATTTTTAGGTTATGCAGCATCCGACTTTTATAAAACTTTTGTAGAAAGGACTTGTCCCTAAAATAAAAAATAGAGCTGAAATCAAAGACCCAGTCTTCGATGGGACACTGTACAGTATTTAACAGATATTACTCCTTTTTAGAAATATAAAATATAAAATATAAAAATTTTGCAAAGATATAATATATTTTTTTTTCCAATTTCATCCGCGAAAAATTAACTAAAAACGCCTCAGTTTAAAGAGTATATTTACCCTTAAACATGAAGTTTCGTCAGAACAGAATATGACGACTTACAACACTTGATGTTTCCTACAAATGCGACAACTTTCATTCAAATCGATTTTATTTACCTTGGGTGATGAGTTTATATTTAATTCAGTTTTCGATAAGGTAGTAAATCGAAGTTGCTTGAGCATGTTTAAAAATTAAATTCATCTAAATACACACACACTATTTTTCGATTTTGTTTCAGCATGTGCAGACGAGCACGAGGAAAAAGAACCCGGCCCACATTCCAGTTCACGAAAGTCCATTCCAAACCGGAACAACAGCAAGCTGCCTTCTAATCACGTGGAACAGTTGGCTTGCATTCGTAAGTATTTATTATGTGTAAACATACGAGTGGTATATTGTATTTTGGCATTTATCAGGAATAAATAGCAGTTTCAATTTTAAAGGCTAAATTGGTA
This sequence comes from Protaetia brevitarsis, assembly GCA_004143645.1. Lineage (NCBI taxonomy): Eukaryota > Metazoa > Arthropoda > Insecta > Coleoptera > Scarabaeidae > Protaetia > Protaetia brevitarsis. The sequence goes on along the minus strand of RXPK01002992.1, from coordinate 38,111 downwards.
TTTCCAGCTTTAAAGATATATTTTGGTAAACTGACAATTAGTTTTAATTGGCAAAAAAACAAAACAACATTTGAATTTAATCTTTCAAAGAGTAAATATCCGTATCTCATTTTATGTTTTAGAAACAAAAGTACCGGGTTTAATGTCAGCAAAGACACAGCAGAGTATATCCAAAATGTTATTATTGATATCAACAGTCTTCATAATGTTAAATTTACCTAGGTAAGTTCTATATATTCAATAATTGTGTTAAGAAAAGTTACAAACTTGCCTTTATGTCATAGTCATTAATTCTGTTCTATTTTTTTTAAAAAAATTAGGGTACCAACGTATAAAATCAATCAATGCTCATTGATTTTCAGTTACGCAGCGAGACTTTGTATCTACTTCTACAATTCCGTTTGGGGTACGCAGCCACCGGATACAATTTTTTGTGTGCAGCAGTTTGCGATGATACTCTTCTATACTAACTACAGCATCAATTTTTCTCTCTACGCAATGTATGGAGTGACATTTCGCAGATGTCTGTGGCAAATGCTCCGAAATATACTGAGGAAGTTTTCCAGAAAATCCTGCATGTTCAAATAGTAAGTATTAACCAGCATAAGCTTTATGTCATCTCATAAAATCCACTGCTATGGGATATAAAATCACCGAGAGAAAGATAAAATGTCAAGAAAATGTTAAATGAACCATAAGAGGACGTGAACAGTCTTTTTAGTTCTGTGTAGAAGCAATCCGTCTGTCAGGTTAAATTGTAATAAGAAAGTTAAAATGTGATTAAGAAAATGTTGAAAATATGGCGCAAAATAATTGTTATAATTGTTTTATATTGTTATTTGGACAATTCATCTATCTTGAACTTACAAACAATGTTCTTTTTTTGTGTGATAGATTTTAATCCTTTTCAATTTAATATTTATTATTCCAATGACTGTAATCTAGATTTATATTAATTATATCCTAATATTAATTGTTTTAAAAAAAATATATAATCTGTTGTACATCAAAGCATAACATCAAAGACTGCGAGTAAAGGTTTATTTCAATAAATTTGGAAAAGGTTGATTACAACTCAATATTTGACTCAACTCTACCAATGAGTTGCTTGAAGTGATAAATTTCTGCTGACAGTGAGTTAACCATAATTAAAATTATATTCGCCAAACGTTTGTAAGTCTTAGAGCAATTGTGTTTATGTCTAGATCTAAATGGATAACACTAAACAATTAATTGTTTCAAACGTATTTGTCAATATTTTAAATGTTAATACTTCAAAATGCACTTTATTTCTTTTAATATGCCTTCTTCGTTAATTGCTTGTATCGCCTTCCTAATATCTATTTTAGACATCATATTAGGTCGATTTCCAAGACGAAATGTAAATATTATCTTATTTAGTGGCGCGGATAATATTGCGTAGCAGAGCATGATGACTGCTAACCTCAATAAGCTACAATAAAATGTGTCGTCGTATTGATTTAGTGTAGGATTCCCATTCGGGAAGGGAAGTCACTGAAAATAGTTACTCTCTACTGGGGTGAAAACACATCTCTTTAATGACATCAGCTACAAGTTGATTGAAAGCAGCCGTATAAGTATGTACGGGATTGAATTTGATGTCAAGGAAACAAAATATCTTTGGATCTATTGAAGAAAAGACTACCGCAAAACATTCATTTTATGGATTCAAATTTTATTTCAGAATACCCAACCGCTTTATAGAACCACTAGAACCTGACCGAGAAGCTATGTGGACATCCAGACCAAGAGATCTATGTGAAATTTGTATTATATGAATTTATAAACATAGATTTTGTGTTTTTTATGAATGGAAAGAAAGAAGCATGATTTAATTACTTGTAATTATATACGAATGTAATACAAAGTATAGGATTTACATGGAGTTACATTATGATATCTATTTCATGTTTTAATGAAAATAAATTATTTATTATATGTAATATGTTGTTATATCTTTTATACAGAGTGTTTGGTATTATATAAATCTCACTGTACAGTACTGCACGTAACAGTTAACATCTAAAAGTATATTTAACCACTTAAGGCTAAACTAACTATGACTACATTTAAAGGAAAAATATAATAACTTTTTTTAATAAAATCAAAAAGATATAACGAAACTCATGAAAAAAAAAAGGATTTATAGGGATATTAGGTTATTAAAGTTAATAGCCATCTTCCTTTGAAGTCCAATCATTTGCGGGATGGCTAAATAGGGTCTAATCTAGACGATAAATATTTCAAAAACCGCTTCTTCACTTTGCCCAATATGAGTTGCTGATAAAGGTATAAAGAACAAAAATAATAATAGTAATTGAGGCATATTCGAGTTTAGCTGTAAATAAGTTATTGGTGGCTGTGAGGTTTTATGCTACTGACAGCCTACTAATACTGATTCTGGAGATGATCTTCCTATATACATAAAATGAGTGTATGCCATATTAACAAGCATTTTTTTTTTTACAAATGTTGAGGATCATTAGTAAAATTAACTAAATGGTGATCGAATTTAATCAAAAATATTAATTCAAAATGTCAAATAGGTTTCCCGCTCAAGCGTCAAATGTTTCGCCATCTATTGATGCAGTCATACGGCAACTTTCCTGGAACATTGGGCATATTTCGCCCTTTTGTAAATCTTAACAAATATACCTACATATTTGTGGTACCGAAATAGAAGTGGTTAAGTTAAACTGATTTAACAAATGATTATCTCCTAACAAGCCTTTATGTTGCTGACTTTTGCTGTTATCCATCGATTAACTTTAACAAATTGGTAACTATTGTTTATCGCCGTGGCAAAGAATGGAATACGGGATGAGTGCCTCATGAAAAGGTCTCCAAGCAACATAATTGCTTATATCCATTCGAGTCGAAACAATTTTTCGTTTTCAACAACTGTTTTTTCGTCAAAAATATTTCACATTGAATCTTCTATTTTCAGTGTACCCAATTATCTTTGACGTTTCCCAAATAACGTAAAATGCACCGCAAGTTTTGCATACTTACTTATACTTTTTAAGTATGTAAAATTCCCTGCTTTTTTTTTTAGAATGCTGTTTTCACACAATGATAAATAAGTACGAGGAGGATGTAATCGCAAAAAGGTAAAAGCGGTTATATTATTATAAATTCTTTTATAAACGTAGATATTTTTTGACGAATAATCTTTTTTCCAACAACTGAAATCATTCGCTGTTAATTAGAATATAACCTCAACGATTTTCGATCGTTATTTATTAGCAAATCAGATACAATACCTTTTGCTTAACAGCGGCGACGAAATGTAATAACAAATTTAATAACAATGGTGACATCTGTTTTGCAATATAAATTTTGAGTCCTCTAATTTCCTGGTTGATATCTCTTTTTCATATCAAGTATCCTTTTATCTATGCTAATTAAAAGATAAACAATACTGTTGTTTAGCAATATTCTACACAAAACTATAGGGAAATTGTCGGAGGAGAGCTTATCAAACAATTTGTTAATCTATCTTTTAATGGTTAAGTAATGGCAACGAAGGATTATTATTCAAAGAGGATTTAGAATTTTAGAGTACGGATTATCTTTCCATTTGCACTATGCAAACTAGATTATAAAAGTAGCAAACTTTATAACTGGTTGTCTTTGAGCCGCATATTCTTCTAATAAATAGTATTGTATGCGTGGATTCTTGGATAGTGATTATTAGGTAAGTTATTATTGTTCTGCGTTTACAGATTTTTGAGCCTCGAAACTTAAATTTAATTTATCTATATTCGGATTGAAACTGAAGAAGTTTAATTACTCTGCCAAAACTACAAACGTAGAAATCTCTTACAATGCGGTAAAACTACGCGATATTACCACTTGAATTCATATAAAAGCACAAGCATTTAGGTAGGTACAACACAAGATTAAGTTTCTTTACAACTGAACAAGTTACGTAAACCCTTTGATGTGTAAGAACATTTTCCCCCACCGTGAGAACCCTCAACTTAAACTAACTACCAACACGAGAAATATTAATCATGATGTGCTTTTGCTCAAGCAGAAATAACTGTTTCCTAACGCTCTCTTATTTTACTTTAAAATTATTTTCTAAGGCATCCTTCTAAGTACGTAGCCTATAATAATGCAACATGATATTCTCTAGCAACGAGCTTGCAAGTTCGCATTTTGCTTCGTGTTTGATTTTTAATCAAGACTCTTGTGTACTCTACGTTAATAATTTCTTAAGTTTACGCGATTCGAAAGTTAGATTCAAGCGCCGCTGTTAGAATCAGATGACCCATAAGTTGTTTACGTAGGTACTGAATGAAACAAGAATCCCACGTTTTTCTTACCCTAGTTTTTCCGGATCCCGTGGGACCAACCAGCATAAGCCCGTGCCTCACTACCGTCGTCTCGTACAGTTGAATCACTTTACGGACGAATTCTAGAGGAAGAAAGAAAAGAAGGTGTTTTTAATAACATTAGTATTATACATTGTTTCATTGAATGGCGTTAGAAATGAGTTATATGTCTGCATAGATCAATACAAGTTCACAATGAAAGTTATCGACTTGAAGCTAAAAATCAAAAGCATTTTCTTGTTTGTTAGAATAGCTGCGAGGAAGTAGGAATATTTGCCGTAATAAACAAAAACTCGAAAGTTCAAACTCTCACGGATTTATTTTTCACAGGGAAATAAGCGCTTAACCAAACGTCAATATACTGCTCAATCAAATGTTGTAGTAGCCGCGAAATGAAATTTATAAGAAATTTTGCTGTTTTCTATGTAATATGGACGCTTTTATTTCATAATTATACTTTAAAAAGGCAGAGATCTCTGTAATACAGCACCTGTGGGACTGTTATTATCGTTTAGTCGCCTCTTTTTAACTAACATATAGCCAATTAATTTCCAACATTTTGATTTATCTGATTTCCACCGAAAATTACTACCAATGCCCAATACACCCAAAGAGTAAAACGTACAATAAAAATGTTAACGAAAATTAAACGTGACATTTCCTCGAATATTTCGAGAAAGTTTTAGTATAACAGTTTTAAACATACTTTTATACACTGGCATTCAAACAGCGGAGAGAATTTAATTTTAAATTTTCCCGTAATTTCTCTCAGTTTTGTAGAAGCTTTGCTCAAAAAAAAACTTCATTAGTATATTCAGCACATAAAACTCCTGTCACATAACTTTTTTCGTGCTTTGATAATACTTAAGATTAAAACTAAAACTACTTGCCATCAACATCTTCCAAACCCTTATTGAGGGTGCAAGCCCGAATTGACTCCTCCAAGGCGCCATAATCTACTGGCTCCTCCACCATTCTTGGGAAAAGATCAGAAACAATTCCTATAAGATATAATCAAACACAAAATTGTACAAGAGGATGTTTGTGTTTTAAAAACAAACTGAATTCGTACTAAACAAAGCAGTACGTTTTTCTTATACCCTACAACACACAATAAAGTTGCACAAGCAATTTTAAATCTCAAAAATACGTATTCGTGCGCGTGTGACAATATAAATGCTTATTTATTAAAATATTGTGTCGCAGAGATCGCCTCACCATGAGCAAGTGTAAAAGCAAGCCTTTCATTGATGGCGTATTTATAGACAAACTTACAGTAGCTAGATAAGCATACCGATAATTACCGATCCATATCAATATTGAGTCCCATTTCAAAAATTATAGAAAAGTTACTAGCTGTAAGATTAGAGCATTACTTCAATAACTATAAGATATCAAATATAAATCAATTCGGCTTTAAAAAACAACGAAATACTATCTCGGCAATACTGAAATTTCTAAGTGATTTATATGATAGTATGGATAAAGGTAAATCCTGTATAGGATGTTTTCTCGACTTAAGTAAGGCATTTGATCTTGTGAATCACAGTATCCTGCTTTGAGAAATTGGAGCGTTATGGTGTTGGGGTACAGCGCAGGATTGTTTTTTATTACTTAAGAGGTAGATAATGGAAAGCAAAACATCTGATTGTTTATATGCTGTGAAAGGTGTGCCTCAGGATAGTGTGCTTCGGGCCATTGTTTTATATTGCATATGTAAATGATTTTCAGTTGGCAAATTCTGTAATGTTTACGGATGATACGTCTTTCTTTATTGCAAGACAAAATCCGGAGTAGGCATGCGCCAGTATGAGTGAGAGTGTAACATCGGCGAATAGATACTTTACTCATAATAATTTATATTTTGAATGCTAAGAAAATTGTCATTATGGAGTTTATATTGGAAGGTATCGAATGTGACTATTCGTACCACATCAGAGTAAATAACAGTAGTGTGGCGCAGGTAGAATTTACTAAATTCTTGGGTGTTGTAATTGATTCTCATTGTAACTGAAAGAACATATTAATGAATTAAGTAAGAAATTGGGTAGAATTTGTTATATGTTAAAAAGATTAAAGCTACATTTAACTATAGAATTCTATTCTTTGCTTTCGTATGGAATTTTGGCCTGGGGGCTTCGGTGGATGTGGAGCGAATATACAAGCTACAGAAAATAGCTATACGTATAATGGCAGGAGTAAATAACAGGACCGGCTCTAGAGAATTATTTATTGAACAAAATATTATGACATTGCCGTGAATATTTATATTTGATTTATTACAACATGCTAACTAAAATTAGGAGTCAACTTGCCTAAATTGGAAAATATTACTCCTATAACACCAGAAACACATAAGTTTTAAAGATTCCTTCGCGCAGACTCACATTTTCAGAAAAGAGTTGCAGAGACATTGCCAGATAATAATGTCTGGCAATTAATGTTAATAAATGATCAAATGCTTATAAACAACTATCATCACAGGTCTTTAAACACCAAGTAATAAAGATTTTAATAAAAAAATGCTGTTATTCATTTAGCGAATACATGAGTGATTCTGAGACACAGATACTTATCATGATAATTTGTTATTATTATTAATGTCTGCCCATGCGATACTGAAACTAATTTACTCATTGTTCTTCTTCTTTGTATGTGCTTTACTACTTTATTGTTTGTAAACATATATTAATCTTTATTTATACATATATTTATATTTTTTATTGACTTGTCCAATGCTACTATCGTAGTGTAATGGATTAAATATATATTATATTAATAATAATAATAAATAGATAGCGTTAATGAGGTGCATAATTTATTTTTTTTTAGAGTGCACAGGAAATGAAGCAATATATGTACGTATACAGAACTAGGATCTTACTCGTATAAAGGGAATATTTAATAACCAATTAGATATGCACTTTGATAGTAGAGAGTTTTATAAACAGATGTTGAGTTGAGTGGTATTAGAAATTATGTTAGACACAAGTAGCAATAGTTTAGGGTCGCTACTTTGTAATGCTTTAAATTTGCAAACAAAAATAAGATGTTGATACTATTATTATGTCGGTTTAGTTAAGGTGGTGGTAAACATTTGTTTGCGTATATTAATGCAATTACAGCACGACCTAGCGGTTCATTTGCAATCAAAATTTCCAAATAATTCGTGAATAAAGAGACGCAATGGAATCTTGAATGTATGAGTACAATAGTAACGTAATAGTAAGAATTAAATTGTATCTGGCTACGGAGAAAGACATTAAAATTGTTGGGTGCAAAAAGAAAAAAAAAAAGGAATTATGAGAAATGCAGTAGTAATTAAAAAAATCTGAGATATGTTGAACGTAGATATGTATGCTTCAAAACACAATAAACAAAAAGGAAATTTGCTGCCTCAATTTTGCGAACAGCTACCAAATAGAAAAATGATCTCAAAATGTAACACAGGTAAAAATATTCTGTTGTAAAATAGAACATTGTAAGAAAAAAATACATAGTTTAATCATTACTACATAGATGGCGCTGTCCTGTGTGTGTACTAAGTCACTAGATGTATATTTTGGGTCCAAAAAGAGGCGCCAATTTCAAATATTGTGCTCGCACTTGTCAATGTGTCAATCTAAAGAGTAAATTACTCTAGTTTTTCATTAAGTAAAACTTTAAATAACTTGTAATAAATACAAATAAAACACTTTCTTATATCTAATAGTTCAATTAACAGAAATACAAAATTGAAGTAAAGAAAATGAACTGACCCCTGTCTGACACAATCCCAAAAGTAAGGTTATTCTTTACTTGTGTATGTACATGTGCTATCCTAACCGCAATTTTGGGTTCAAAATGTACTTCTCTCTCTAACACAGGTTCTTTATCTATTGCGGTACTTTATATATGTATCTAGTGACTTGACTTTATTGTGTACTAGAGTGACTTTTATTTATCAGAGTGGTGTCGTTTTTGATTGGCCTAACTAGTCAAGTGGTAAAATCCGGCATTAAGATTCCAAACATTTGACTTTTTAGATGTCATTTATCATCGATTACTGTATTTAAAGCGTTTAAAATTGCGTTTATTACCTTTAGTTGTGCTTGAATGTAATTCAGTCTTGATTATATCACGTGTCTTTCAGTAATCGTTATTTTTATCAATAAACTAGTAGTTTTCGTAATAGTTTTTCATAAAATAATAAGGTGAGTACGTTTTTCGTATGAATCAAAACTGTTTTATTTATGAACACTAATTGATATCAGCAAAAATACTTATTTCCATTCATTTTTTAAGGTATAAACTTTGTTATTTACGATTTTTTTATTGTTTGTATGTATTAAATATTAAACTATAGCATATTTGGAATCTTTATGACGGCAAGTGAGTGTGGTTTTTCCACACTCTGTATTCACGTTGTATACGTTAGTGCTCACAGGGTGAGTGGTGAACACATGTATACAAAATCTGTTGTCGGTGCAGTCACAAAATAGGCGTTACGCAACTTACATATCACACGGATATGACCTGTGTCAAGAAAGAAAAAGGTAGAAATAAGCATAGAGAACTAAGAGCCCTCTAGAAGTGAATGGTTCACTCCGTGTCAAAATGTAACCTGTCATGTTTCCTTACCCTGGATAGTAGGTGATAGTAGGACACAATACCACGACGGGAATTAAGGGGCTATATATGTATCCCCACTATTGGCAACGCGCCTTTAAATAAAGATTAAACTGTCATGCATTATTTTTGAGACAAACTCATTTCTCCACATCACTCCATTAATTACACACATTGTTTTGGTAATTTCCTGACACGTTCTTAATTAATAAACACCACATATTCACTAACGCCTCGCTCTGCTATCTGCTATGTATGTATGTTCTATCAAATATACTACTAATATAAAATTTCGTGAACTCTTAGTGTATGTAGAAAGGCTTGATGATGCCAATTTATGGAGAGCTAAAATGCGATTTCCACCTTGTAGATGCAGTACTTTAAGTTCAAACATATCTAATGGTCCAACACTTGAGTACCTTGTAAAAATTTTAAACTTTTTCTTTTGTTCGTGGAAAGCGTTGTTTCGTTGGTCTGGTACGAATACAAATAAAAACAACGGTATCCAATGAAATTCTTATGAGGTATGAATTGAAAATTGGAAATAAAAGCAAATTGGGACTACCTCAGGATCCTTCGTAAGAATAACGGTTTCAAACAATAGAAGATATATTAAAACACATATTTAATATTGGTAACTACTAAAAGAAATGATAAGCAAAGAGAATTGAATTTACCGTTGAATAATTTCAAATCGTCCTTAAGGAACTTAGGGACGTTTACGTCCCTCAACGAGCGCAATACAATCTGACTCTCGTTCATGTCGGGCTTCTCGCGTTTCAAATTACCAGCTACCGCTATGACTGTCTTGACCGCCCTCATTCCGAAATCGTGGTGATCTTGAGTACTGAGCTGCTCCGAAGATAGCTTGAACGTAGTCGTTATCTTGTTGGCAAGTTGTTTGGCGCCCGAAAAGCCGAAAGAGAACAATGATATCTCTGCTATCAGCGAATAATTAGGCACCATCATCGCCACGGGTCTAAATAAGGCTTTTAGGTTATCTGGCAGTTCCGTTCTACCAGCGTAGCCGGGATTCATCGTTATGAAAACGGCGCAAGATTCCTTCAAAACGATTTCGACATCTTCGAAGAAGAATCTGAGGGAAAAAGGTATGGTTGACACAAACTGAATGAAAAATATGTTATTTACCACAGAAAAATTAAATAAGATTTAATATATTTTTAACAATTTTTTTGCATTCAATTGACTATTTAAAGGCTAGTTCGATGCCTAACACCAATACCGGTATAAGTCGCTGGCTAAAATAGTGCCACTAATACCAGTAGGAAAAGGAACACAATTTACTTTTTTCGTAAATATAATGTTCCTTTAGAAATATTCAAGGAATGCGTTTGTACCATAAAAGAACAGCATCATTATCAGGCTGGTGAATCTCAGCATCTATTACAAAGTCGGTTGAAGCAAAAAAATTAAAGTCGTTGACAAACATTAACATCTCTGACTCAATAATGATAATTAAATCATTATGGATATTAAATATAACAGAGGACCCAAATGAGATCCTTGAAGAATGCGAGATGTAGGAGTAATAAACTTTGAAACATAATTGCGGTATCTGACGCACTGCTTTCTATGCTGTAGGTGAGACTAACTACATATAATGCAAAGAAATCAGAAAGTACAAATGTGCACAATTTTTTAAGAAGCACAAAGCGGTCGATTTGATTAAAAATTCCTACAAAAATCAAGGAAAACAACTATAGTTTGAGTCTTGTCACCCATCGTTTCAAATAAAAACTGTGTAAAACAGGGTAAATTACTCACAATACACTTATTTCCCACAAACCTATGCTGATTTGCATATTCAATTAAAGATATGTTTGTGTAAAACATACTCAAAAGTTTTGGCAAAGTTATGTAATAGTGATATAAGTCTATATTTTCAAATTTCTTCTTGAGAACCGAACATATGTAAATTAGTTTCTAGATCGAAGAATGCTTAAGAATCAAATTAAAGATTATATCTAAAAATGTAGTGAGCACAGTTGCATAATCACGAAGGAAGAAGCTAGGTTAACACCATGTCCAGCATTAAAAGAATTTTTGTATGTACGTAAGTCATATTCGACCTCATTCTCTGTTATATATGATTAAAAATATCGAGAAGAGTAGACAGGTTGTCGCTAGAGCATGTACTATGTGTACGCTATTGTACCCCTGTCGAACCAAAGAGGTTAATGCTTACGTTGACAAACAGAAAGTCTAAATTTCAGAACGATAACATTAAACATTGAATTTAAGATATCGCTAAAAACTCGTCACATAATACTACAATCATATAATTCAAGAAAGAACATTTTAAACGTCCCAGGTAAGTATCCATCCTTTTTCTTTCAATTTTAAGTTAAAAAAAAAATGTAATTAAGAAATTTGCATTTTCCATTACTTTCTTGTATTCGAGTAATGCGAAATATCATGACAGTAGATTGATATTCTACAGTAGAATAAAGTAAATTTTGAAAGATGATCATGCCATAGCGATAGTTTCACCTTGACTTTGACGTTTAAAATTTAATGAAACCTCTGAAGTTAAGCGTCCTACAAAAGGTATTAAAATGTAAATCAGGAAGCTACCAACAAGTACAAACAAATATTTAATTTAAAATACGCAGCCAAGGGCAATACCGTTGGTTGAAAGTAATTGATCTTTTAATTTATTTTTACTAAAAGTAATTGTTTTACATTTGCGATTGGAAAATAGAGATTCTGCTGAAGTTAGAGAAGAAAAAGTATTTTGACACGGTATTTTTTTTTGGATTGAATCAACTTGTTTGCTTGTATGATTGAAATTTGCCATTATTATAATTAGTTTTGAGAGTTCTAAAATAATATAACAAAAGCTCAGCTCTACCTTAATTGATTAGTTTGCGATGTGTTCTTTGATTTAGTTGTTCTGTAATACATTTACACTTGTGTAGATGGGCCCATTAGTAAGCCATGTAAAAATTAATTTAGCGTCAGAAATTCATATTTTTATTTAACTTTACCTATCTAAGCGGGCCTGTTGAGCCTTCTGTATCGTCATTATTTGCTGGGCAACAACAGAAAGCACTTCTATGTCAATCCTATTAAACTCGTCGAAGCATGCCCACGCTCCAGAACTGAAACAATAATTAATAAATGAAGCCAAATGTGGTCATAGATTATATGCATGTATGTAGTCGTTGCGAAATTAATTTTAGTTATAAACAAAAGAACCAAGGGAACTAAATAGACAGGTTTTATGCTTATAGCTTGGAGTACAAATACAATGCTTACAATTTATGCGTTTTTATTTCGTGCTTGATTTTACAACTATACAATCGTCAGGAATTCAATCAGTTAAATCAGAAAATTAATTTACTGAAAGATTTTCTGATCAGATTACAGCACTGGCGCTCACTGTCAGCACTCACTATAGCTGTTTATACTGCCCACTTATTCCTGAACGTTTAACGTTGAGTGAAGAAATTATAAAGAGATGCAGCCGTGCAAGCACTTGTGAAACCGAAAAGAGAATCGACCGTTAGATGGGGCTTATGTCTTATGGGATCTGAGATTCTCGGATCCCATCCACGCCAATCTCACTTGGATTTGCGGATCAGCAATATCTCTTGTATTCAATACGACAATACCAGAAAATTGTTTAAAAAATAACAAAAAGTACAATAATATAAGGTTTTTTAAGTATCCCATGAAAGACGATGATAGAGGTTTCTTCTGGCTTGTTTAACTTCGGTGCCATTCATAAAATATTTCGGTAAAAAGTAAAAATCATAAACCTTCATTCAGGTTAGGGTGAGCACTTGATGTCCGGGCACTTGAGCTTGGTGCTCATTGTACCATCATAAACCTTATTAACCTAATTTTGCATCTACTTCGATAGTTCTTCAAATATTTAGTTCCAATAACGATAACTTATTTATTTTAATCAAAATGATATCGTTTGTCTTACTTTAATGGGTTCTACATTTTATTTGAGGACAGTTGGTTCCTTATCTCTAATTTCAACAGGTTTTGAGATATTTACAGTTTTGTAAATATTTCAACTTTTCCAACTCCTTCGAAAATATGCTATATCTTACAAATCATTGTAACGGTACGGGTTTTCTTATCTGTAAACTTTTGGGGATAGTCTGCCTAAATTCAATCAAAACAAAGCCGAATACCGTCTCACAGATAACCCCACCTGCTCTTTGGAACGACTAGCCACTGCTGGAAAGCAATCTTTTTGTTCGGTAGCGATTGGTTTTAGAAGTTTTAGCCAAAGATGCTCTCCAACAGTGTTTTCCTCGGTCACTCGAAGCAGGGCCGTTAGTTAGCCTACAGATTGTCGACTTACCCACCTCGTTGGCTTTCTCCTAGCGAAATAGCTTCCTCTCCAAAACTTTACTATGGGTACAAGTTAAACTTCTTTTTTTAAAAATAGGTATGGCGAAATAATAGAGTAACTACTTTTTACATTAATATATTGAATAAATTTTGTGACAATAGGATTTAAACTAACAAACTACAAATTTAATAAAATACAAGTAAAAGACATAACGAAACAACTATTTGGACGATTTTTAAGTTTTTTTTTATAATGTTGTTTAACTTAAACTCTAGTAATTTTTCTTACAAACAAAAACAAAAAAGTTATTTTTTTAAGGGAGAGAGAGAGACCGAACGAGTTACGGCTTCTTCGTATTTTTAAGCAGAAATTTTGAACATCTTACCAACCGAAGTGGGTAATTAATTCTCCCCGTAATCCAAATTATAAGGCACAAAAACTTACACAACACTCACAGAAATTTAAAAAAAGAAAAGGGGAAAAACAAAACACCTCTCGAGGAAAGCTTTTGCTTCCTGTTCTTGAATTTTAAGCTTATTTTGATTGCAAAATTTAAGAAGAGAAGTTTTAATTTTAAGATATGGAAACGCCCGACAACGGAAGGGGTATCGCGTGCTTTACTGTAGCTAAATCGGAGTCTACGAATTAATTGTTTCAAAACAGCCATGTAAAGAATTTTTATAAACTTTGGTTGTTATGTCATTCCGTGCCGATTACTAGTTCCACATCTCTTTACAGGAGGGCGCAAGTATGATCGAAGGCCTTATTTTTCTGAACTTCAAACGCCCTTCTAGAGAGTAACATGGGATCCGCTGGTCAGCATTTGCAACATACAATAAACAAAGAAGCAGATTATATACAAAATAATACCATATTATCTTAATTACGCGAGACTTTTAACAAAATAGACTGCTATTTCCTGTGAAGTAGACGCTGCTTCAGCGAATGCCACATTGCTTATCGTCTACGTCTTAATAAAATGATTTTAAATTCTTTGTATTATACAGGATGGAATTTCGTATTCTTACATCATCATAGATAATAACGTTATCTTACCATGATACAATAAGAAAACCCGACGTTTTAAATTACTTAAAGAAAAAACAAAATTTAATCTATTATCTCACATATTTGTTTTATTTTACACATACATATATCATGCCCTAATAGCCAAATTTAAATTTCCCGCCACAATTTTTAGTGAATTCAAGCTAAATGCATTAAAATCACTATTAATGCAGTACAAAATGGTGGGGTAATTTTGTGTTTCAACGTTGAAGTTACTAAGAATAATTGCGGGAAATTTAAATTTGGCTGTTAGGGTGATGACACAAGTTTTCAAAAACCTTCTATATACCTACTTAAATACGTTGTCTGATCACTAACATCAGACAGACAAACAGACTATAAAATATTCAGCTTCTACAGCCGGCTAGCAAACACAATTGCACAGATAATTGATTGACAATTCTACTGAACAAACAGAAACAACAAGTAAGGAAAACATTACGGACTCAGTGTTATTTAATGTGTTGCTGAAACAAAAGCAATTGAAATAAATGTGAACAATTTTGATCAAAACATGCTAATCGATCTAAATGTATAAGTATGTATAATTTTGAAAGTATATTAGCTTTAGAATGAGTAAACTAACAATTTATACCAAATAAATATAACTAATCTACTTTAAATAACATAGTCATTTTATTTTGATATTGCAATCACTTTTCAATGTAAACTTGAAACAGCCTGTATACTAAAGATCTTCTAGAACTTTGTAAAGCATCTATTTGTCTCCAAGACTATTCGCTGTTTATTAAAACTGACATGGCTCTTACCTAGCTAAGCCCTTGAAAAACTTTCCCATAGCCATAAAGTCCAACTGATCCGAACAATTAAAAACTACACACTGTCTGGCGAATGCTTTCGCGAGATCCTTCGTTGTCTCGGTTTTTCCAGTGCCGGCAGGACCAGCTGGTGCACCGCCGAA
This sequence comes from Protaetia brevitarsis, assembly GCA_004143645.1. NCBI lineage: Eukaryota > Metazoa > Arthropoda > Insecta > Coleoptera > Scarabaeidae > Protaetia > Protaetia brevitarsis. Next base: position 22,819 of record RXPK01002992.1, on the reverse strand, counting down.
CTTCAAATGTAAGGCCCCAGTGAGGGTGAGGTAACATCTGTCCGTTAGAGGAGTAATGACAAGTCGGCCGCTGTTGCCTAAATATTCATAGCCGTACGGGAATTCTGCATTGACCGCACGGACCTTCAGCTCCTCCTGAATCCAGTAGTACCTTGAATTGTCGAAATGTTAACTCGATTAGTTGTATAAGCAAGACGACACGAATATGACAGGGCTTAATAGTATGTACCCGAAACTTTGGATCTCTCACGAATCCACCTTGCTGCTGAAATTTAAACTCGATTAGTTCTCTAATCAAGGCACGTCTTAATTACGTCTTGTTCAAACTATTGTAATAAACATATTTTTTTTTTGTCTAATACTTAAATCTGAAAGGAGTATAAAAAATCAATAAACACTTTGGAATATTTGCCGTCCTTCGACAAAACAAACAGTGCTCTCAGTTCATTGTATCCTATATATGTATGTAGGTTTTTCATTAACGCATTAACCAGACCGTAGAAAAAATAGCGGGCACATAAAAAGAGTTTTAAGCTAATGGACAGCGATAAGATTAGTCCCTGTTAATCAAGATTAAAAGGGTTTTAAGATTACCCATACGGAGTTGACATTAAAACCTTTCTCTTTTAAATAAACTGCAGAAGCACTAATAATTTAAATATCCCTCTTGGGTACTTTAATTGCATCGAATTATTATTGTTATTATACTCAAAACATTTGCAATAAAACACCATTATAGAAATTGTCTTAACAAGTAACATGTTATTCACAATAAGTCGAAAAATATATAAATATTGAGTAAAATTCATTTCACCTTCAACCGTACAGCTTTTAAATTATTCAATCTACAATTTCAATCGTCACTTCTTATTCTTATCTATCTCCCACACAGTGGTGACTTTAACTAATGCATTTATGGCTGTTTATGCAATGTATTTAAACATCTTGTGAATGAAAGTAAATAGATATATTATTTGTGGGGATGACACAAATTTTATTGAGGCAAAACCACCTCTAGACGTTTTGCATGAGCTACGCGAGAGTTACATATGCTTCAGATACTTGCATTGATAATTATTTTGTTAATTTACTTTTTGATATTTACAAGGCCGCTTGCATTGATAACTGCATATCAGATGACCCCAGCCAATTCTTGATATCTATTATTAATCATACAGGGTTAGATAAATGTATGGAACCATTGAAATATCTTTAATATATAATTTTAATAAGAGTTTCCACATTTAATTAAATACAAATCGGAGATTCGTTAGAGTCTGTTTGATTTTAGCTGTCACACCAGATATTTCTACTGTTGTTAGAGATACGGCAAAATGTTAAAGAAGAAAAGCTGTTCTACATTTAATTAATTTAAAATTTTTATACACTAAACTTAAAGATAATACCCCATTGGAGAAACAAACATCATTATCACATAGTGTATAAGATACCTTGCAATGATTGTGTTGGTGTGTACATTCGGCAAACCAAACAACATTTAACAGAAACACCTAAAAGACATAAATATTCAATAAATATCACCTTCTTAAAAAAAACACATAAATAATGAAAACCATAGTTTCAACTTTAACCAAACCAAATCCTTATTAAAAAAGAAAAATTATAATGCACGTTGTATATTAGATCAATTCAAATAAAGAAACATCTAAATGCAGTAAACGATCGGCAAGAAATAGCTTCTATTTAATATTAACAACCACAATGTTGCACAAATTTAAAGAAAGAATTTACTTAACATGTTCGTTAATTTTAAATTTCTCCATTTTATAATTCATTTTCAAGTTTCAACGAATATGTAACAATTTTATTTGGTTGTATAGAATTATAATTTAGGTAAGCGAATCCATTCCCTTTCATTCTTCTCCAGTTTTTTGATGATATTGTTATTATTGATATTGTTCATAGGAAATATATAAGTAACACAAAAAATAGTATTTCATTAATTAATATGTTTGTTAAATGTTTTCTTTCTTACATCATTTTTTCAAACTTTAATATCCTAAAACTTAAAAATATAATTCTTAACTTTACATTTTCTTTGCAGTTGAAAAAGGCTATATATATACAGGTATTCCACGTAAGTGGTTCATTAAAAGTTTCTAATATTCTATTATTTACTCATATTGGGCACCATTATATGTTCGATTGGAACTATAAATGTGAAATACTTTAACCAAAATATCACTTCCGGTTGACCGGAAATGGACGTCAAATTTGTTATTTTAATAATAATAATAATAATAATAATAATAATAATAATAATAATAATAATAATAATAATATATATTTGTCCAACAGAAAAAAAATAAAATCCAATTACAGGACAATATAGGTACAACGTACAATAGATTATAAAAAATAAATAAAATAGAAGTCGGTCAACTAATGTAACTAAAGTTAACAATTAGTGTAAACTTACAGTAATAGCAATAAGAACAAAAATTAACTACGGTTTAGAGAACAAACTGGTCAAAATGTTCGAAGAGGGATAACTTTAACTGTTTTAAGCTCGATCGAATCGAAATGTATATCATTTATGTGAAAGATTTTGTTGTAGTTGTTACACATGACATATAAGGGCGACTTGAGCATCAAATTGGTTCTAGCAAACGGTAAATAGAAGGCAGCGGAGGGTCTAGTGGGCATTCGAGGCACCAAGAAGTTACATTGGGCCAAAAGCTCAGGACAATCGACAAAGCCGTGGACTAGGTTGAACAAAAAACATACACTAGTACATATACGCCTATATGACAACGATGGCATATCAAAGCGAGATAGTAGTATGGAGTGGTCGAAGTTCCTCTGTGGATAGGTGTTATCTATTTGAAACCATAAAAATTTAGCAAATCTACGCTGTATTTTCTCCAATTGACATTTGGATTCCATATAGTATGGATACCATATAAGACTTCCGTACTCTAACCGCGATTTTACCAGAGAAAAGTATAAAGATTTAAGGAGAAATACATTAGAAAAGCATCGACTGTGGCGAACAACAAACCCAATGCTCTGTCTCGCTTGCTTACAAATTGTTTCAATATGATTTGTAAAAGTTAACTTGCGGTCAAACAAAATACCCAAGCCCCTAACAAGATCGGTCCGGGCCAAGTTGACGTTGGCTATATTGTAATTATACGTTATGAAATTAAGTTTTCTAGTAAAAGTAACAATTTTACATTTCTCTATGTTCAGGGGCAAGCTATTGGATTCACACCATGAAGAGAGCCGATTTAAATCTGTCTGCAAAGCAGTACAATCACTAGAATCGCTGATGCTTCGATAAAATTTTAAATCGTCTGCAAATAAAAGTTTGTGAGACGAATAACGCCGGGAAGATTATTGATAAAAATCAAAAACAGCAAAGGACCCAAATTTGAGCCCAGTGGTACGCCTGATGTTGCAACGTATAATTCCGAAGTATAACCATTGTAGCAAACAGTTTGGATTCTGGATGTTAGGTTACCAAATAGAGTAATTAAAGAATCACTAACCCCGATTACAGACAACTTTTGTAAGATAAGGGCGTGATTAATGCGATCAAATGCTTTCGAGAAGTCAGTGTACAACACATCGACCTGATTACCCGAATCTAGTTCCCCGGAAAGATACTGATGGGATATCACCAAGCTAGTAATCGTCGATCTACCTTCCATAAAACCATGTTGGAACGGTGAGATACTTATTTTAAATAGAATGATATAATTTTTTATTAATTTTTGAATTCTACGACCATAAATACGTTAGTTTTCATTAGCTATTCCTATAGCTACATGTTGCCGTTTTTGAGTTATTTAAGTTTTTCTTTTTTTTAGCCATAATCATTGCATCATTGAGAAATTAATATCTCGCTTAATGCTGCAAGTAGAGACTCCAAATCTGCTATGTTATGAATGTACATATAACTCTCTAGAAACGGTACACGCACTTCACATTCTAACATACAGGGTGTTCAAAACTGGGGAACAAAGTAACATATTTTCAAATGCATAGCCTCAATACGTCTTAATAAACTTTTAAAATTTAAACGATTTTTAATTCATCCCGTCCGCTATCGCCAAGAATACAACCACAATTAAACCTTAATACGGTGCTTCTGGAGCAGAGTTCTATTGAAATTCGTAAAAATACACAGGTGTTTCATTTAAAATAAGAAAGTTAACATCATTTCCCGTTAAACCGCAAGTTTTCCGATTTACATTTAATTGAATGTGATAGGTCCAATGGTTCCATACATTTGCATAATCCTGTACACCTAATTGCAATACTTCTAAAACAAAACCTGCTGCTATGAAGCGTAAATATTGTGCCCTCTGTCGCTTAACAATTTTAGCAAACACTTAGATGGGTCTCGGTTTGCCGTCTAATGCTCTGATCCAAATGTCAACTTTAAGTTTTTTTGAATATGCTAAATTACTATGTAGGTACTATTATATGTCAAACAAGCAGGGTGTTGAAAACACAATGATAGTCGAAAATTGAGAGGCAAGGTGCCTAAAGCATCCCCGAAAGAGTTTTCTAACGCTTTTAAATATGTATTCAAGCTGCTATTAAAAATAATGTGGACTTATTGTTTCATAGTATATCTTGAACAAATGAAAAGAATAGATAGATTACTAACTGCGTGGAGAAAGTTTGCCATGGTATACGAAATCAACAATAATGAGTACATATTTGAGGCAATACGGTATGAGACCTCATTGTTTCCTCATTTCTATTCTTCAATGAAATACACTTAAGGGCGCATATGTCTGATTTAGCTGTATATGAGAAATATACAGGTTTGTTAACATAAACATTTGGCTCGTGCCAAAAAGCAACAGTTGTACTCCTCTTTACAACGAAGGATCGAAAGTGTCTCCGTAAGCGCTAGACGGTAATGTCCCTATGCTTTATAGGCTTAAAATTAACAATTAGCTACTGTAAGTATCTGATTTAACCCCACCAAGCTCTATCTTACCTACTAGTTTGATATTTTATATATTATTTAGTCATTGATATGTATATATAAAAGCATTGCTAAAAGAAAATTCTGCTGAAAAAAAAACTGTAGGTAAATCTAAAAAGAAACGCCAGTGAACCGTTACAACCAATCAAGCGTTTCTGAATAAATAAACTTAGGAATTTTCCTTTTGCTGAATCCTACAGCAATTTCATGGTAATATCAGAAAAATCAGATTTCCATCTAACTTTTTTAATATAACCGTTCGCTTAACTCGCGTAATAATGTACCAGTCATTCTTGCTCCTCCAAACACCCTCAGTTTCTATTTAATATATGCAAATACAACTTTCATTACAATGCTGAAATGGAGAGAAAAAAGAATTTGCTTGTTTCTTGTTAGCTCCGATTCCGTTCGTTTCGTAATAAGATGGGATAATAACGGTACATTTACTTTTATGTATACAGAATGAAGCCTTATATTGCAGGGTCTGTGTTAGAACTCATTGAGAAACTCTCAGAGTCGAATCGATGTATGAAAATGAGTTAGAAACTCTTAATAAATATGTAATCAAAAACTATTCGGTCGCAATGTGCATGCACGTATGCGCCAAAGAAGATTCGTATGAAGTACATCCTAGAGGGTATCAATATAGCTTTGCTATCAACGTATTATTTATTTAATAGGTCTATTAATTATTTATTTAGTAGACCTATTTATTTTGCCGTGCCACTTAATAAGCAAAGCTTACACAAGTGACAAAATCAAGTGATAAATTGATAGCTTATTCTTATGGAGGATTTTCGCACCAAACTAAAATTTTCCGAATTTATTCGATTAGTACCACTCCTTTTCCGTTTGTAAACGTACTCTAGCCAACAAAATTTAAGTGAACCAAGGAAGTAGTGAAGTTTTGGACTTGGAAATTAATGTTTTTTTTTAAAGATAAAAAATCGTTTGAGATTACAAACTTTGCAAACATACAAGAGAAAAACACTGGATATAAAACCAACTTTTCACTCGTTTAATAGCATATTAACACCTATAGCTTTTCTATAGAGGATCCAATTCTACATCACATGGCTTAAAAATATACAGGGCGTTCCATTTGAAAAAAAAATACTTTTAGTACTAAGAAGTTACCCCAAATCAACCCTAGAATACGGGACATCCTCTATAATTTTGTTTACTTTTTATTCCCTGGTTAAATAGTAGATGACTCATACCCTCCGCAGTCAACATAAAAACTCTCCATCTTTTACTGTCTAGCCGTTATACGCATTTACAGCATCATATTTTTTTGAGCTTTTTTTTCACAAAAACCAAAATAACTCGGAAACGGTAATCGAGAAGCAAGTAGATGTTTTATAAAATTGGCTTTAAAATTCCTAGTATAACCTAAAACCACTCTAAAAAATATAGGTTTCTATTTAAAATATCAAAGTTGGCCATGACTTTCCATGTAACCGGAAGTGCGACATAGATGAAATTATTTTTCCTAAGGAGATCATAGCCAACTATGCTTAACTACAAAGTTTCAAAATCGAGATATCATTGCAAAGTCAAAAACTTTAAATGGACGATTTCCGTGAATCACCCTGTATATTTATTTCATATACAAATTGTGTTCTGCCCCAAGTGCTACAAAAAATGTAAGTTCTGATTAGTACATACACTTTTTTATTTCGGCAGGTGTTTGCCGAAGCTGTAGAATTGAATTTTCTTCGTTTCGAATTCAATGAACCGTATGGTAACAAAATTTAAACTAAATACGAACAGGGCGTTACATATTCAAACAGACAGAGGCGTACCTCAGTTGGCTTATCCAATCAAAATCGTTAACACTGGAAATATTGTTGTCCAGCAAAGTTTGCGTCACGTCTCTGGAGTGGACCTCAATCACAATTAACGCCGATAGAACTTCCCTTGTACGAAATTCAACGATCCCTTGACAAGTCCTCGCAGAGCATCCAGCTAATTAAAGAAAGTAGTTTTTGCATAATTGGTGTTGCGTACAATGTGTATAATTGAAAAAGTTACGTTTAATAACATCACGTTGAAGAAATCGGGTAGTGTATTTGTTACAATGCCGTTCTCGACTCCAGCAGTCCAATACGTCTGGCTGCCAGCGATTACAATCTGTCCGGGCCATAACAGCACCCAATCTTGTCGCTCTTTTACGGCCAGATCGGCAAGGGAATCCCCGAATGTTGTTCTAACTGTTATCAACAATATTTACTTAGAAAAATTACATGCCGTAAAAAGAGATTTATTACTTGTATTTCTCATGGACTCTTCGACTTTCAGCAGCCAACATTCCACATTTCCTTTAGGATATAAAGTAGGTCTGAGTGCAACACATTCATCTTCAGCAGAGTACATGTGGGTTATATGTAAATCTTCCTCAAATTCGAGCTGAAATATTAATTTTTATTAGCACCATTTGGAATCAAGTTTTTTATTAGGTCCAGCAATTAATTGAAGAAAATAATTTGGAATGATCTTTGCATACTTTAGCAATATTCTCGAAGCATTTCCTAAGATGCGGTTGTACTGCCAACGGATTTCTAGCTTGTGATAATATTTCCAAAAGTTCGTTATCGCTAAGGAAGAACAAACGCGGAAAGACGGTACGTTTCATTTCCAAATACTCCGCCAGACCTTTCTGTACCAAGTTTAACATGTGGTTGGCGTCTTTTAAACTCTCCAACAATTTTTTATCCGGACAATAATCCATTATCTGCGAAATAAATTTTACAAACTATCTAACCACTTTCGTTTTCACTTACCCTCGGCGATTCGTAGGCGTTTCTCATTATCCGCTTCCAACTGCGTTCTACAGCGCCGTATTTCTTGCTTTCGTTAGGCAATTGCGTTTTTATGTCTTCGCTCAGCGAATATCGGTTCCAAGTACATCCACTGTCTGCGTTCGAGAAACAGAAATTGTGATTATTAAATAAAACGAAGATATGAGCTCTGCTATAATAAGATTTTCCGCGCCAATCTAGAGCCGACAATCAAAGTAATAAGGCATGCTAATTTCAAGTAATAATGTTATGCATGCCATTTTGGAATATACCTGGATCCACGTCTCTAAGAATATTGCTTTAATGAATAGGTAAATGTAGTGTTGGCTTATAGTATGAGACGGTGTAGCAAATGTACTAAGCGAAAGGCCATCGTAGGACAAGTTAATAAAATCGGACTTTCCTCAAATTTGACTAATATTTTTCTAGGTTAGGAAATCTACACAGCAAAATGTGTCTAAGACAATTATGTATTATATAAACAATATACTACTAGTTATATACGTTTTATAAATGCAGCCACATGGCTGTATAATAAAAATTTCATACAACCTGAAGCTTCAATATCTATAACTATCAATTGAGAATGTTACTCATCATTCACCTTAGTTTTAAATGGATCTTAATCAGTTTTTAGTTAGTTCCGACACTACAGTCGGCAGTTGTTTTTATTCGATCAGTTTGTTTTTAACATGTTATGATTTCGGAGAACTGTAATATATTACATTGTAATGCGAAACGCTTTACATTTTTTGTGTGCCTTCGAATGGTGTATCCTAAATCAGCATGGAAAAAGTATCTTATAAATTATCGCGCATGAGTAACCTAACTCTTTTCGCACGTAATCCTGTTAACCTAACATCGGTGTATGGTGAGTTTAAAACCATAAGTAGAGTCCTTGCCAAATCGGATGGAACCAGCGCAGAACGTGACAATAACACAGAATAATGTGTCGAATAAAGATGCAAAAGTGCAATGAAAAGAAAGTAATAGCGCTATGATTAGGCCGTCCAACAAACATAATGTTGCGCCATCTTGTTTGTTTACCTTTTTCGCGGTGCTGTTATTTACTTCTGTGTTTCTCGTAATTTTTTTTTATTTACATTGATGTTGTTTGTTTTATTTATTTTTTTGTTTGTTATATTTTAATCACAGTTTTTTTGAATGATATTTAAGAACATTTTATGGCACTCCCTTATAATAGAGCTGAATCGAACTAATGACGGGATTCTCCGCAGATCTTAGCGCCCGTGATGTTATATATAATTCTGTAAGTATGTATTTTAGATGCTTACAAATTTGCAGATAGCCTTACAGGCGCTACAGGTATTCATAGAATCCCACCTTTAAATTCATATGGTGGCTTTAACTCCAACGAAGCCGAAAGTATTTCCCCAAAAAGCTCGTGAAATAATGTTAAATGTTTCCAATTATTATAAAAAGCAATTTGCGGGTAAACACTCTATAATTAATGTTTGTTTGTTTGTTTGTAAATAGTATTAGCGAGGTATGTTACAATGTTACATTTAAATTGGATAATGTAGAGACACTAACAAGAGAAACCCTTGGCAACATTCGAACATATGAATGATCAAATATATGTCGACATACCATTTCCAACTGAACAATATCTAGTGCGTAACTTCTCCGAAGAATTTTATTAATACTGGTAACGAGTTGCGTGATGATGATTTTCCTTTTCTTTTAGATGGTGAATAATTATTATAGTTTTTATTATTCCTTCGTAATTTAAAACAACATGGTTCTATATTTATATTTCTAATACAGTATATAATAACTATATTTTTTTACGTTCTTTCATTTTACATGTTATTTATGAATTTCATATATGAATGATGCGAAAATAATTAAGCCAGCGAAAAGTAATCAAATCTAATGTCTTAATATTCTCTGATATTGCATTTTGCAATTATTTTTAATGGCAAAGTAAAAAAAATCGTTAATTTTTAAGCCTTGCCGTTGATAATTAAGAGATCAAATACATAATAAAATATGTTTCGATATTACTCAATAACTAATCTATAGTTTGATAAGCAATTTTAAATACAAATAAAAGCCATAATTTACAAAAAAAAAGGACCTAAACAGCACTGAAGACCGAAACGAGCTCATAACTTGCTGTTTGACATTTTGTTACAAGGTAAGGCTGATTCACAGTATGATAAAAGTCGTGTGATAATGAACATACAGTCTGTCTATTTAGTGTTTTAACCAACGTCATTGATATGTCATACAAGTAAAGACAATCTTCTGATTTGACTATTTTGTTCAAGTATTGCTATTGAAAAAAGAAGCAAAGTTTCCGCTTGTCTCGCAGAAAAAGATACAAGGAGTAATTTCATGAATGTGACAGATAGGAGATAGCCGTATTTACTGCCATTGTTTAGTACAATATTAAAAAAGATACGCGCATAAAAGATAGTCCTGTTTATACGGTTTTTAATTTGACTCCGAAGTATCGATTTGATTCATACGGACAAAAATCGATGACGTTGGTTAAAACTTAAAATAAACAGATAGTATGATAGAAAATGTAGGTAAATTACATATTATCGCCTGTTCAAATGTGAAACGATCGTCATCGTACATTTAAAAGCAGATGGAAACCTTTTTATTAAAAATCATGCAGTATAATTTATAACTTTTGAATTAGTCCTTTCTGTGCTATGTTTGTTTTTGGTTGGATAGTAGTTCATGACGTCACACTTTCGCGCAGCTTCAGATCCATCCGATTTGGTAAGTACTCTATAGCCTACCGTAATTAACATTAATTATTAAGTGTTAGATGTTAGTACTGGTTCTAATAAATAATTTAAAACGATACAAGCTTTTTACTCAATTAAAAGAAATGGGCACTCCGGCCACAAAACTCTACAATTAGAATTTTGCAAATAGTGAGGAAAGCAACCAAAGGCTCTGCTCCGATAAGCCATTGAAAAGTGCCACTAAAGCTATCGGACTGAAATTAAAGAAAATGAGTACCACTGCCACACATATTGTAAATACCAAAAATTAACTCAATCGTTGCCACCCCATTCAAGATATTAGCATAAGGGTGGAAAAATTCAATATTTTTTTCTCAGGAATTACTTAAGCTATCACGTTAAAAAATATGCGAGTAAACACTGATAATGGACATTCTATAAAAAATCAAGGACTAATTCCGTTCACTCAGTTCAAAGTTATCATTATTTTCCCCTTCTTAGAGGTGGTTTTTTTGAGTTTGGTTCAAGGTGTCAACTTGGTTTTTTGTTATATTAGACTCTTTACATTTAGGTTTATTATATTTTTTTTTTTAGTTTTTTCCGTGAAGTAGAACAAGTAAATAAAAAATAAAATCTCTATGAATGCTTTTAGTAGCAGCAATTTGTTATTGTTTTTTTAGGGTTCATCTATCAATTTCAAGATCATCTGTATGTATGTTTCAGCCTTAGTAGTTATAAAAGTATCGAAATATAAAAAAGAAAATTATAACAACAAAATAATATTTATTTCCGTACACGCAGTTGAAAGTTAATGTTATTTTTCCTTTTTGAGGGGTGTTTTTTTTTTGAGTTGAGTTTGATGTGTCAACCTGATTTTTTGTTATATAGTAATATATGTATTTGGGTTCATTATATATTTCTTTAAGTTCTTTCTGTGTGGTAGAACATGCAAATAAGAAAATAAAGATAAAAAAGGAATCATCGATCTATTTCAGGATGCTTATGCTAATATCTCGAATGGTGTGGCATCGATTGAGCTAATTTTTGGTATTTACAGTATGTGTGACAGTAGTACTCATTTCCTTGAATTTCAGCCCGATAGCTTTAGGGGCACTTTTCAATGCCTTATCGGAGCAGAGCCTTTATTTGACGATTATGCAAATAGCCTGCGCAGATTTACCCTTTCGTGGCATATGCATTTCCCCTGTGGTATGTACTATTGAAGACAAAAGTCTTGACTCAAAATTAAAGAAAGAAATATTGAATTACTGAAGAAACTCCAATGATTCTATCTCTATTTATATCAAACTTGAGTCAAAGCATTTGTCTTTGATAGTACATATGTATTTATTCATGGTGGTAGATGATTTTTGCTATCTATTTCTATATTTGCCTAATCACTGATGCGTATACATAAAATAGATCGAAAGTTGTTATTAGGCAGTATGCTATGTAATCCAATATACGAAATTGTATTAAGTAATGTGCGTAGACTATTTGGCTCATAACATTACTATTACCACTGAGATTCAGACTGAATTCATGCCATTAATTACAAATGAGGGCTGATACTTAATTAAAATTTCTAATTTTCCGAAGTTACTGGCATGGTAAACGACGAACTTCAACATAATGCATTAATCCAAATTATTGCTATGTATTTTACGAGGACATCTTACGATTATAGACGGAAATAAATTCTTCGACTATGTGAAATTCGGAGAGAAGGAAAATGGGCAATATAGAACATGTTCGACGTTAATTTATAAAGCCAGCAAAGTTTTCGAAAAAAACCTTCGCAACACGAGTTGACTAACGCTACCGCCTAGTTGATGTATGTGCAGCATTTACTTAACGAATTCTTGGAAATAGGGATAATATCTACTAACTGGAATTGTAGAAACAGAATGCAAATACTTGTACGAATTGCAAGAAAGGCAAAAAATGCAAGCAAACTCCGGTTATATCATTTTTTTAGTTCGTGCTCTTTCTACAAAGGATTATTTATGGATACCTGCTTAAAAATGCCCCTAGTTAATTACCTATGCAGAACAAGCACGTAAACCTTTAAGATCTGCGCGGTTAAACAACATGAAAAATTAATCACAGTTGTATAACGCAAGAAAATATAAAAGCCGGTTTTTGAGGAAAATTATAAAAAGGAGCGAGGTTATAACAATGGAAAGAAAACCATTTTATTGACTTCTAAAGACTTTTCTCTGTTACTTCTTAGTTGGTATTGTTGTGGAAAATATATCACACAAGGACTAATAAAAAAAATATCGCCTACCGAAAGTAGACTGTTGTATCACACATTTATCAAAATTGCTTTCTAAAGCGTTCCATTTATCGAACCCGAAATAAATTTCCTTAAACGAAAATAATTTCTAGTGAAACCAAACCGCTGAAACAAGTTAATTGCAAAATCGTTGCCGAGTAAATTAGTCTACACGTCAATTATTAGAAACTCTATATTCACTAATGAGTTATATTACTTAGTAACTAATAAGTTATTACACCAAGAAATTGCTTAATTAATAACGGTGTTGTTTTATGGCAAAATGATATGAATGAAATTTAATACATACTTAGAAAATAGTAGAATATAAAGTTTTAAGACTACGAATTACTTTAAACACGATCCAAAAATCAATAAGGAAGCTTTCTAGAACAACCAAATCCTTAAAATGTTAAAGTTCTTAAAAATGAAAGATTACCTTTGCACGTCTATCCATTCCTCAAACACATCTGCTGTCACCTTCAAACTTTCCTCCCAATCGTCGATTCTTTGCTCGAATGCCGCCTTGAATGGACTAAAGGATATTTGCTGAGTTAATACAAGATGATCGTCCAACAACTGCTGAATTTCTTCAGAGACCTTCATAATGTAAGTACCTAAAATATTTCATGATTAAAATGTGCACCAGTAAATATATTTATTTTATTTTGTGGTGCTTTAACTACTAATTCTTTACCAGTTTTCTTATACGGAGTCAATTCTAAATAGTTGTTATCCCATTCTCCAACCATCTTGTCCAAAATATGTTCGATGCTGTACTCTTTAGAAGCAGTATCAGAGATCCTCACTATTAATTCGGAATGAGGCTCTATGCCCTGTGCAAGGCAGTCCTTGAAAGTCAAAGTTGGAGACCATTGGATACTGATACCTGGGCAACGCGTTTACTTTTACGTGTTTAATTTGTATTTGTGCTTAAATTCACTCACCAGTCTGTTCACCAAATTCGTCCCAATGCCTCTGACGCATGCCAGGATTCCTAAGGCTCTGTATCAACGGTATGAGTGGCTTGAACTCCTCGATTTCCGCCTTAACTTCGACAGCAACGTTTTGCACTCCTGGTATCTCAGCGAAGGTTCTCACAGATTTGACGATCGTTTTATACATCTCGTTTACGTTTCTCTCGATGGCGTCGCTATCAACGTTTACCAAAGGATTATCCATCCAGATTTCGTGCCAGCGTAACCAATCTGTGAAGTAAATTATGAGGAAGGCGCAAGAAAGGATTAAAAATGTGTGTAATACCAGATGCTGTAATCCACAAGTTCTTATACGGTTCGAACTCTTTAATTAATCTAGTTAATGTGTCGAAAGGCACGACGGGCATATTAAATAGTTTTTGTCGTTGGTTGAGGAGTTGACCTTGTTCCTGGGCGTCTTTCATGTGCTTCCAAAGCCGCTTGATCTCGATAGCAGTTTCATGGGTCTAAAAATGGATAGAGAAGAGATAAATCACATGCAACAGCTTATGGTTCATCCAAAACTCCATCCAATGGCTGTTCCAAGGCAGGACGTGTAACCAGTAGGGGCGAAAGCATCAACCTCTCCCTATTTGCCCTAACAAGTAATTAATATCTCTCTTTTATCTTTAATGGTAACCATAATTCTAAAAACAATTCATCATCAGATAATTGATAATTATATTTTTCCATAAATTCAAATATTTTCATTGACAATTCTTATTATTTTTAAAAATATTTCGTATTTAATTTTAGGAATCAAATAAAGACCAAATCATCATAATAATGCTCTTCCTCTGGCCTTGAATCACGTTCAAATTTAGTTGATTTTAGCCAAAAATATAGGCTTTGATTTGACACATTTTTAATTTATCCTTCGTTTCTTTTATACAATGTTCGTCTTCAACCACATCCTTTTTTTTATATCTGTTTACTACCTGAGGATAGCCAGAATCATGTATAATATACAGGGTGTCTCACGAACTGCATCGATCGATATATGAAACAGTATACATTGGAAAATTCTGAAAATTTCGCTATATACTAAGACCTACCTGCGCTATTATTACGTTTTTTGATTCCCCGTTCAAATCTAAAGTAAGTTTGTTAAACCAACTATGTTGTTATTTTCAACCATATTTGAAATATTTGCATTTTTTAAAAATTTTTGACAGATGGACGAGTGCATCTGAACTTCTATAACTGCAAGGATATTTAACTTGGGAAATTGGAAATTTGTAGAATTGTTGACCGTATAGGGTAGCATCTGAAACCGAATGAATTTTTCGAAAGCATTATACAGCGTGTCCGAAAATTACAGTTAAACTTTCGGATTGAAAAAGTGTCAAAACTTTTTTTTTAAATACAACTACCTACTCTTCTTTTTCTCATCAAACTGCCCTTACAAAAATACAAAAAAAAAGTCATATTCATTACCCGTCTAAAATGAATACTTTTTAAGATAATTATTAAAATATGTATGTATGGTGTAAGAAGGTAGCTTATGTAGTTTTTTAAGTCATCCTGCTTTGGTATATCTAAGTAAGTTATGACCATTCGGCAAACAATCCAGCATTGATGAAATGTCACTGAGTTATCAATTATAAACAATGCCGGCACGGTTAAATTATACGAACGAAGATTATTTAAATTTTTTTATTATTTATGGAGAATGCAATAAAGTGATAACAAGAACATGTGATACCTTTGCTGCTCGGTATCCTCAAAAACAGAAACCGTCACCAAAACACAGTTAAACGAATAATACAGAATTTTAAAAACTTCGGATCGGTTAAGGCAAAAATTCAAAAAGATAAACCTATTGTTAATAATGCAAACATGGAAATCGTTATTTTGGGATACTTCACAGCGTATTCAAGAATGTCTTTAACAGAAGCTGCACTAGAATCAGGATTATCTAGGTGCTCAATACACAGAATACTGCGCAAACATAAATTTCGCCCATACCTGTTTTCCATGGTTCAACAACTGAAAGATACTGACTTTCCAAAAAGAGTGAATTTTTGCGAATTTGTTTTAATTCACACTTTTTGGAAAGATCAATGGATTCTCTTGAGACCATGTTAAAAATCAAAAAACGTAATAATATATAGGGTGTTCCATTTACAATAACAAAGTTGACAGCCACTTCCGGTACAACCGGATGCGCTAGATTATTAAAAATATTTTAGTTCAATAGCGCAGGTCGGCTTTGGTATACAGCGAAATTTTCAGAATTTTCCAATGTATACTCTTTCATATATCGATCGATGCAGTTCGTCGTGAGACACCTGGATATGTATATTATAGTAAATTCTCTATACTTTGTTGTTTCAGCTTATATGTTTGGTTTTCAAATATGGATTCTGAGTCACACTACTGCGAATTTATATCCGAATTTCATGATCTTGCGACTTAAATTTTACAGTAATTAACCGCGGAAGAACTTTTAACAAATTTAAACAACATGATCTATTTAAAACAACGCCCACGTGCTGCCTTACTAAATTGTTAATAAATTAATTATGTCGTCTTCGTGCTACCGACGAATACAATCAGATAAGGATTTGATGTGGAACTTTGCCGTCGTTTTCATTGTTTCTGGGGATCTTAGGAACCGAAAAAAAAGAAAAGGTTCCACCAAAGTGACCTTAATTTAATTAAGAAAGTAATTTTGTAAGAGCAAAAACATTCGATCCCTTCATAGATTTAAACTAAAACTGATCGTGCATCCAACTACATACTAGTTTACTACTTTCACTTTACTACGAAATAACTGGCTGGAAACTGTCAGCTACAGGGAACAAATCAAATTTTGTAAAACCATAATATAATAATAACGTAAACATTTCTTTTTCAAAAAAAAAAAAACGCGACTCATATTTTGCATTTTAAACATATTTGCCCTTACACGTTAATACCTATTCCGCTTTAGTAAATACGTAGTTTCTCGTCAATTACTCCTATATTTTGATCCTGCTGAAAATAATTACGTGTATATCCAAAATTAATGGTCGGGTTCTGCATATTTGTAGCGACTTTGAGGTTATTCATAAAGTTTTAATCATTATATATAGTTACGGACTTATAGAAAGCCTTTGAGGCGCAACAGATATGGATAGAATGCCACCCCTGCCAACAAAATTGAAGATATCCTTTTTCATGTATTTACACATTTAAATAAATTCAGGATTTCTATTCCCAGGCTTTTCTGTTATTTCTTTATTTGAGATGCTTCATACAGATTTATTCGCTAATAATTTATTTGGATGTGCTCCTGACAAGCACAATGTTTCTTTTATTTTTAATTTCGTCGCGTTGAATTGACACAATGACACTTTTCGTTTTCACAATTTCGACGTTATAAAAAGATAAACTTGTTATTCCTATATCAAATACAACCATAAATATTATTTTACATTTATAAAATGTCACTCAAAATTGAAGAGTACAAATGGGTATCTATAAACTCTGTTATATACAATACCCCTTAGTGCAACAAATGTTTTCGATTATTCTTTTTTTGTATATTATTCATTCCATATATGTGGCTTGGCGTCTTTAAAACACACCACTATTTTACTTACTTCTTTTAGCTAGAAGGGCCTGAAATAGTTAGGTGCAATCAGTTGTACCACATACTAGAAGGGTCCAAAATGGGTGTGCGAATTAAAAAGAAAATTATGCAGTATGACAAATTACTTGTTCTAATTTGACTGACGTAAATTTTAATAATAATCCTAACAGCTTTTTCATTACTCCAGTTACCACAAATTAATTAAGAGTTATTAATAAATTAAACAACTCTATGACAACTCATGACTCAATTCCTTCTTTTATGGCTCTGATTGCCTAGATAACTATCGTCCCATAAGTATTTTACCAGTCCTTTCTAAATTTTATGAAGGTTTGATAAGTAAAATGTTAATCGCCTACTTCAACAAACTTAATATTTTCACTAGCTAGCAACACAGTTTCATTCATAAACGTTCTGTTAACACAGCTTTACATAAATTCATTCAGCAAATTTTCCTTACTGTCCATTCGAATTTTCCCTGTTTGACTGTGTTAATAGATCTTTCGAAAGGTTTTGATAGTGCTAACCGCAAGTTATCGCCTGTTGTATAACTATGGAATAAGAGGTAACCCTTTAAGATGGTTCGAACATTTTTAACACATCGTACTCACAGGTAATCAACGGTTCTTTATCTGATTCAAGTGAAGTTAATCGCGGTGTGCCGCAAGGCTCAGTCTTGAGCCCTACCCTCTTCCTCATTTTTATTCACGACCTTCCCAAGGTCCTTACAAGTGTTTTTACTGTTGCTCTGTACGCCAACGACATTAATATAATTGTTAGTTCCTCCAACATATCCGCCTTATTTCAAGCAGCTAACCTTTTATACGCTCAATTTTGTAAGGCTTGTAATGATCGTGCGGTACCTTTGTTCTTAAAACTTATTATTTCTCACTTTGTCATTCAAAAATGACCTATGGGGTAATTTACTGAGGATCTGGTTATGGCGCTAAGCGAATATCTCTACCACAAAACCGTGCTCTAAGCATCGTATTTGACTTATCGTATCAGACTTTTTACAGAGATATTTTTAGGACTAATAAAATACTAACGCTTTATGATGCTTACATTTTGGTAGTTTTGTGTTTTGAAAATAAAATCAAAACATCATAAATTTACACCATTTCAAACATAAAGATAATTCGCACTTAATGGAGTTATCCTGTTATTCCATCAATGATTATTATTTTTTGTAGTTTTATGTCATTCCTATTTGTCTCTTGGTACTCTCTTTATTGACGTTATTTTGCATGTTTCATAGTTTGAAATAAAGAGCTATTATTATTATTATTATTATAATTATTATCTATGATTCTAACTATGAAAACTGTCGTAGTGTGTATACAATAAATTAATTGGGATCGAGAACCGAGTCTTATATCAACTATAATCCTTGCTCTTAAACGTATGTAAGTTTTGGCTGTTACTCGTAGTAATGGTGTCACAAAACCACACATTTGTGGTCAAGGATTACTCAATTCCAGTTAATCCTAATATCACTAAACTTGTACAATTCGATTTCTCGATGTCATGGAAATTGTTGATTTCTACTTCAAGAAACAAGAGAGGGAATAAGAGTAATAAAGTTAAGTTTCAATTTAATTTCAGTTCATTGGATACTTAGAATATAAAGTTAGGTTTGTTAAAAATAATTTTATCACAAAAAAAAAACTGTTTAATAAATTGTATGGAGACGCGTTGTTGAGATCATTTAAAAGAAATGACATTATCAGTGGGAGATAACTTGGTATGAGATGTCATGAGCCTGGTATCTGCATAGACCTTTTGCGGGCCCTTCATAGCGTTTAATTGTTAATCATGAACGTCTTGAATAGATAGCTGCATATGGATTTAGCGAGTTTGTATCATAATGGTTTTTCTCGTACTTCGAGTTTCGTAGGGTACGGTTTTAGGACCAATTGTATTTATATTAGTTTTTAAAGAGCTAAGTAGCCTTATTTATGTGATATTTTTTTCAAATTTATGTGTGAACGACACGTTGGCTATTGTAGTTAAAAAAGATTCATGTTGCTACTACATCAAAAAATTAAAATATATTTGTATCTAAGCCATTTACTACAATTTTGTTATAGAGAAGTTTAAACACGAATCGTTTATGGTGTAGTCTTTTGAGGTTTGTTAGAGTTGCCACACGATGTTTTTGCTGTCCAAAATGAAATTATCTGATATGTACTCAACATCAACGGTCTCGAAACTTGCCTACCCCACTTTAGGAAGCTGCCATTTTTGGTTTCGTCGTAATTGCTCGCGTAAATGCTCTAGTATCCATGAGCTTAACACTGAGGAACAAGTACATATAAGCTCTTAATGAATTAGAAATAAGCTTTCTTTCTCATAATCTCAAAACCATACCTACCTCATATAAAAAAATTTATGCTTGAGCAGTGGATTTATTCCTTTGAAGAATTCATTGATTCGGTGTCCCATTTTAAAATGTAAATTTTTATATTGTAAGTACTAGATTGTAAAAATTAACAATGTAGGTATTTTGAATTAATACTGACATATACAACAAAGCTATATGCTCCTATCTATGTATGTTTTTATTTTCGTATTTGAACTTTGCTATGAAAAAGTGCGAATTTGCTAAGAACAATTTTAGCCAATTGACAATAACATCCATTATTTCAAGTTATGTTTAGCTCGACACTTAACTCAAAATTTCTCCGATCCATTATTGCTATTAAATTTAATTTCGTTGAAAAAAATCTAAGAATTACACCAGAATTACAACAGTAACCAATATATCACTCTATCTTTGAAGGAGGCAGTGATTAGATTAGATTAGGATTGGGGTAGCCTATGGACCTGTTTTACCGCTATCTTTTCAGATCTATTATGATCTCTTTTTTTTCTAAAAAGCCCCCCTCCCCCCTCTCCCCAATTTTGCTCATTAATTAGGTCTATCACCTTTGAGAGCGGTTAATTTGTGTAGCTCCATGCCCATTACTAGAAACTTTGTCCTAGCCAGGCCTTCATATTGGCACAGCACATGAACTGGTGTTTCTTCAAGAGACAATGATAAAATGATAATAAACCCTTCAAGGTTTTCTAAGACTAGCGTGATTGGAAAACTAAACAAAAATCAGGGTTTCAAACTTAACTGGTATGCAGGTTGGTCGAAAAAAAGCTACAAATTTTGGTTTTGGATATATGTCATGAGAAAACTCTAAATGATAGAGAGAATATGTAACATAAGAATTTAATATCAACCTACATTACTCGAAAATAATTGGAAAACAACGCTAGGGTCAACTGATACGGATCCTATTCTTTTGCCAAGCGGTCATTGTACACATTATACATTGCTTGTTTTTTCAGATTGAAACCGCGTTTTGAAACTACTTCTGACCAACATTAGGTCTTCAATCATATGAGACATTTTCAGAGGTGTAACAGCAGCTTAGTTTCAACCTGGAAATCATGTAGTGTATAGAAACCCAAAACTGATGCTTGCAAGACTTAATAGCTAAATGCAACAAGGTTACTTTGGTGTTTGTGCCAGGACATACTGTTGCTTTTGTTGCTGCAACTATAGTTTGATTTTAATCTAAAAACCTAGCAAGATATAGAACTTCCAACTCCAAATTAGTTTAAGATTGTCTGTAAGACTTAAGAGCTAAATACAAAAAAGGTACTTTGCTGTGCGTGCCAGACCATAAGGATTTTGGAAAACCTTTACTGAACCTAGATCAAGTCTGGAATAATCTAACCTGAAAACACTAGTTTTACTAAAACGATATTGATAGACAGAGATATGACAAAAGGATTACAGAGGGAACCGTCCTAGTAATTGACTGTTGATGTTCCAGCTTTCAATCGAACACAGGTTAGAACAATGACAAGTCTGTCGATAAAACATATTTGCTTGACGAAATAGCTGCATAAGGAGTCTCTATAGGTGAACCTATATGCTAACTATACAAAAAGAGAACAAATCTTTGCATATTATTTTTCATGCAAAGCTTTTAAACCAGCGAAAATTTACACTGTTGGAGACAATTAACTCAAATACGAATCTGTTGAAAAGAGGTTTCTTTCACTGGGTATAAAATATTAATCCCTTTACGAAAAGCAAATTTACCGAGTAGAGAATAACACAATAGGCCTCAGTATTAAGGATGGAACCTTAAAACCAACACAAGAATCGCAAACTTCTAAATAACACTTGAATCCAGCAAGTATTGTAATTAATAAAATAGGTACCTGGCTGAAATCTGTGTAAGCAGACATCTTCGTCACTTGCACCGTCATCTGTTCGATCTTCTCCGTCAAACTTATTTCGTCGTTGAACTGTATCTTCTGGAATTTATCCGTTTCCTCGTTCAGATATTCGTTTGTCGCGTCGATCTGTTGCGTAATCTTATGCGGCCAACCGATCACTTCCCACTTGTTATCGAAATCCTCGTCCGGCAGCGAATACCAGAAATAATCCAATATTTCGTATTCCTGTCAGCGGTATGTTGTTATTAGAAATTGCGAAGCGCCCTATCCTATGCAAAACTGCTAGTTTATATGGTAAAAATGTGTGTCATACTTGAACACAAATGATGTAAGGAACTAATGAATAGGTTATTTCAATCAAATATTATCTGATATTTTGTTATTTTGATAAAATGAAATATTATAAAGTTCATGGTTTCACCAAAAATGCAATGATAGATTTAGGAATAGGATAGATTTCTAATACAAACTGCTTCAAATCAATTGGATTTTGATCAGTTATTGAGAATGTTAAGTTATTCTTAAGCATAAAGATAGAGTTGATCTCCACCAAAACGAGCAGTTACGATTTGTAACACCTAATTGATTCTATAAATGTGCTAAGTTTTGTCCAAATGAGTAAGTAAATTATATACCTAAGCCACTAATGCATAAATACACGTAGGAAACAATCTTACCAGCAAATATCTTTTTGCCTGTTCTTCCAAAGAACGTACAGTCATAGGAACAGTTTCCATCCAATCTCTTATGTCGTAAATGTGCTCGATAGAATTCGGTTTTTCACTAAGTTTTATTACTAGATTCTTATACTCTTCCAGTAGCTATCAAGAAAAACTCAAAAGTTATAATCCCTTCCAACGAGTTCATTTAATGACTTACGCCGTCTATGATGTCCTTCATCTTCTTGGCGAATTGGTTTAGCAATTTCGTGCATATTTCCTGACGTTTGTTGATGAGAAACTCCCGCAAATTACTGGTGAATATTAAAAATGGTCCGATGATGATGCTAGTCGGTAAAGTCACCTCTAGGTTCCACTTCATTTTGTATTGGAATGAGACCTCCTCTTTAATTTCAGGGGCAGAATTCTGATTATCCTTGAAATATCTGCAAGAATGCAGGGCAGAAATTGGCATTCAATTTTAGTAGATTAGGTTAGAAAGATTTCGAGAATTTAGAACAATCGACTTCTTTTGATGTGCAATGGTTTGGCTCTACCATTACAACTACATTTTTAATAATCTTGCCTAAATA